>CAWUFW010023756.1:0-70178 GCA_963921515.1 Calotriton arnoldi | reverse complement strand
GGGGTGAGTGTTTGATTGGCTCAAACGTTCCGTCCATCATCTCCTTTTGTATCGCTTTGTTCGCCCTAAGTTGGCGGGGGTATGCCCAGACGTGGGTCCCTTGCTCACTTTGCCACTGGATTCAAGCAAGCCTGGCTGATGACGGCTGGAATGCCAGAAACCGGTCCTAGGATGCTTGTTTCCGGTCCAGGGAAGACATGGCTTGGCAGTTCGGGCTGGACTGTTCCCATGAGGCACAGGGTCAGACTGATTTGCATATGGCCATGTCTGAACTGGGGTGGTGGAGTGAGCTAAAGAATGATGATGGATTAAACCCAGATCAGTTGACTGGGGGTGAGTGTTTGATTGGCTCAAGCGTTCCGTCCATCATCCCCTTTTGTATCGCTTTGTTCGCCCTAAGTTGGCGGGGGTATGCCCAGACGTGGGTCCCTTGCTCACTTTGCCACTGGATTCAAGCAAGCCTGGCTGATGACGGCTGGAATGCCAGAAACCGGTCCTAGGATGCTTGTTTCCGGTCCAGGGAAGACATGGCTTGGCAGTTCGGGCTGGACTGTTCCCATGAGGCACAGGGTCAGACTGATTTGCATATGGCCATGTCTGAACTGGGGTGGTGGAGTGAGCTAAAGAATGATGATGGATTAAACCCAGATCAGTTGACTGGGGGTGAGTGTTTGATTGGCTCAAACGTTCCGTCCATCATCCCCTTTTGTATCGCTTTGTTCGCCCTAAGTTGGCGGGGGTATGCCCAGACGTGGGTCCCTTGCTCACTTTGCCACTGGATTCAAGCAAGCCTGGCTGATGACGGCTGGAATGCCAGAAACCGGTCCTAGGATGCTTGTTTCCGGTCCAGGGAAGACATGGCTTGGCAGTTCGGGCTGGGCTGTTCCCATGAGGCACAGGGTCAGACTGATTTGCATATGGCCATGTCTGAACTGGGGTGGTGGAGTGAGCTAAAGAATGATGATGGATTAAACCCAGATCAGTTGACTGGGGGTGAGTGTTTGATTGGCTCAAGCGTTCCGTCCATCATCTCCTTTTGTATCGCTTTGTTCGCCCTAAGTTGGCGGGGGTATGCCCAGACGTGGGTCCCTTGCTCACTTTGCCACTGGATTCAAGCAAGCCTGGCTGATGACGGCTGGAATGCCAGAAACCGGTCCTAGGATGCTTGTTTCCGGTCCAGGGAAGACATGGCTTGGCAGTTCGGGCTGGGCTGTTCCCATGAGGCACAGGGTCAGACTGATTTGCATATGGCCATGTCTGAACTGGGGTGGTGGAGTGAGCTAAAGAATGATGATGGATTAAACCCAGATCAGTTGACTGGGGGTGAGTGTTTGATTGGCTCAAGCGTTCCGTCCATCATCTCCTTTTGTATCGCTTTGTTCGCCCTAAGTTGGCGGGGGTATGCCCAGACGTGGGTCCCTTGCTCACTTTGCCACTGGATTCAAGCAAGCCTGGCTGATGACGGCTGGAATGCCAGAAACCGGTCCTAGGATGCTTGTTTCCGGTCCAGGGAAGACATGGCTTGGCAGTTCGGGCTGGACTGTTCCCATGAGGCACAGGGTCAGACTGATTTGCATATGGCCATGTCTGAACTGGGGTGGTGGAGTGAGCTAAAGAATGATGATGGATTAAACCCAGATCAGTTGACTGGGGGTGAGTGTTTGATTGGCTCAAACGTTCCGTCCATCATCTCCTTTTGTATCGCTTTGTTCGCCCTAAGTTGGCGGGGGTATGCCCAGACGTGGGTCCCTTGCTCACTTTGCCACTGGATTCAAGCAAGCCTGGCTGATGACGGCTGGAATGCCAGAAACCGGTCCTAGGATGCTTGTTTCCGGTCCAGGGAAGACATGGCTTGGCAGTTCGGGCTGGGCTGTTCCCATGAGGCACAGGGTCAGACTGATTTGCATATGGCCATGTCTGAACTGGGGTGGTGGAGTGAGCTAAAGAATGATGATGGATTAAACCCAGATCAGTTGACTGGGGGTGAGTGTTTGATTGGCTCAAGCGTTCCGTCCATCATCTCCTTTTGTATCGCTTTGTTCGCCCTAAGTTGGCGGGGGTATGCCCAGACGTGGGTCCCTTGCTCACTTTGCCACTGGATTCAAGCAAGCCTGGCTGATGACGGCTGGAATGCCAGAAACCGGTCCTAGGATGCTTGTTTCCGGTCCAGGGAAGACATGGCTTGGCAGTTCGGGCTGGGCTGTTCCCATGAGGCACAGGGTCAGACTGATTTGCATATGGCCATGTCTGAACTGGGGTGGTGGAGTGAGCTAAAGAATGATGATGGATTAAACCCAGATCAGTTGACTGGGGGTGAGTGTTTGATTGGCTCAAGCGTTCCGTCCATCATCTCCTTTTGTATCGCTTTGTTCGCCCTAAGTTGGCGGGGGTATGCCCAGACGTGGGTCCCTTGCTCACTTTGCCACTGGATTCAAGCAAGCCTGGCTGATGACGGCTGGAATGCCAGAAACCGGTCCTAGGATGCTTGTTTCCGGTCCAGGGAAGACATGGCTTGGCAGTTCGGGCTGGACTGTTCCCATGAGGCACAGGGTCAGACTGATTTGCATATGGCCATGTCTGAACTGGGGTGGTGGAGTGAGCTAAAGAATGATGATGGATTAAACCCAGATCAGTTGACTGGGGGTGAGTGTTTGATTGGCTCAAACGTTCCGTCCATCATCTCCTTTTGTATCGCTTTGTTCGCCCTAAGTTGGCGGGGGTATGCCCAGACGTGGGTCCCTTGCTCACTTTGCCACTGGATTCAAGCAAGCCTGGCTGATGACGGCTGGAATGCCAGAAACCGGTCCTAGGATGCTTGTTTCCGGTCCAGGGAAGACATGGCTTGGCAGTTCGGGCTGGGCTGTTCCCATGAGGCACAGGGTCAGACTGATTTGCATATGGCCATGTCTGAACTGGGGTGGTGGAGTGAGCTAAAGAATGATGATGGATTAAACCCAGATCAGTTGACTGGGGGTGAGTGTTTGATTGGCTCAAACGTTCCGTCCATCATCTCCTTTTGTATCGCTTTGTTCGCCCTAAGTTGGCGGGGGTATGCCCAGACGTGGGTCCCTTGCTCACTTTGCCACTGGATTCAAGCAAGCCTGGCTGATGACGGCTGGAATGCCAGAAACCGGTCCTAGGATGCTTGTTTCCGGTCCAGGGAAGACATGGCTTGGCAGTTCGGGCTGGGCTGTTCCCATGAGGCACAGGGTCAGACTGATTTGCATATGGCCATGTCTGAACTGGGGTGGTGGAGTGAGCTAAAGAATGATGATGGATTAAACCCAGATCAGTTGACTGGGGGTGAGTGTTTGATTGGCTCAAACGTTCCGTCCATCATCCCCTTTTGTATCGCTTTGTTCGCCCTAAGTTGGCGGGGGTATGCCCAGACGTGGGTCCCTTGCTCACTTTGCCACTGGATTCAAGCAAGCCTGGCTGATGACGGCTGGAATGCCAGAAACCGGTCCTAGGATGCTTGTTTCCGGTCCAGGGAAGACATGGCTTGGCAGTTCGGGCTGGACTGTTCCCATGAGGCACAGGGTCAGACTGATTTGCATATGGCCATGTCTGAACTGGGGTGGTGGAGTGAGCTAAAGAATGATGATGGATTAAACCCAGATCAGTTGACTGGGGGTGAGTGTTTGATTGGCTCAAACGTTCCGTCCATCATCCCCTTTTGTATCGCTTTGTTCGCCCTAAGTTGGCGGGGGTATGCCCAGACGTGGGTCCCTTGCTCACTTTGCCACTGGATTCAAGCAAGCCTGGCTGATGACGGCTGGAATGCCAGAAACCGGTCCTAGGATGCTTGTTTCCGGTCCAGGGAAGACATGGCTTGGCAGTTCGGGCTGGACTGTTCCCATGAGGCACAGGGTCAGACTGATTTGCATATGGCCATGTCTGAACTGGGGTGGTGGAGTGAGCTAAAGAATGATGATGGATTAAACCCAGATCAGTTGACTGGGGGTGAGTGTTTGATTGGCTCAAACGTTCCGTCCATCATCTCCTTTTGTATCGCTTTGTTCGCCCTAAGTTGGCGGGGGTATGCCCAGACGTGGGTCCCTTGCTCACTTTGCCACTGGATTCAAGCAAGCCTGGCTGATGACGGCTGGAATGCCAGAAACCGGTCCTAGGATGCTTGTTTCCGGTCCAGGGAAGACATGGCTTGGCAGTTCGGGCTGGACTGTTCCCATGAGGCACAGGGTCAGACTGATTTGCATATGGCCATGTCTGAACTGGGGTGGTGGAGTGAGCTAAAGAATGATGATGGATTAAACCCAGATCAGTTGACTGGGGGTGAGTGTTTGATTGGCTCAAGCGTTCCGTCCATCATCTCCTTTTGTATCGCTTTGTTCGCCCTAAGTTGGCGGGGGTATGCCCAGACGTGGGTCCCTTGCTCACTTTGCCACTGGATTCAAGCAAGCCTGGCTGATGACGGCTGGAATGCCAGAAACCGGTCCTAGGATGCTTGTTTCCGGTCCAGGGAAGACATGGCTTGGCAGTTCGGGCTGGGCTGTTCCCATGAGGCACAGGGTCAGACTGATTTGCATATGGCCATGTCTGAACTGGGGTGGTGGAGTGAGCTAAAGAATGATGATGGATTAAACCCAGATCAGTTGACTGGGGGTGAGTGTTTGATTGGCTCAAACGTTCCGTCCATCATCTCCTTTTGTATCGCTTTGTTCGCCCTAAGTTGGCGGGGGTATGCCCAGACGTGGGTCCCTTGCTCACTTTGCCACTGGATTCAAGCAAGCCTGGCTGATGACGGCTGGAATGCCAGAAACCGGTCCTAGGATGCTTGTTTCCGGTCCAGGGAAGACATGGCTTGGCAGTTCGGGCTGGGCTGTTCCCATGAGGCACAGGGTCAGACTGATTTGCATATGGCCATGTCTGAACTGGGGTGGTGGAGTGAGCTAAAGAATGATGATGGATTAAACCCAGATCAGTTGACTGGGGGTGAGTGTTTGATTGGCTCAAACGTTCCGTCCATCATCTCCTTTTGTATCGCTTTGTTCGCCCTAAGTTGGCGGGGTATGCCCAGACGTGGGTCCCTTGCTCACTTTGCCACTGGATTCAAGCAAGCCTGGCTGATGACGGCTGGAATGCCAGAAACCGGTCCTAGGATGCTTGTTTCCGGTCCAGGGAAGACATGGCTTGGCAGTTCGGGCTGGGCTGTTCCCATGAGGCACAGGGTCAGACTGATTTGCATATGGCCATGTCTGAACTGGGGTGGTGGAGTGAGCTAAAGAATGATGATGGATTAAACCCAGATCAGTTGACTGGGGGTGAGTGTTTGATTGGCTCAAACGTTCCGTCCATCATATCCTTTTGTATCGCTTTGTTCGCCCTAGGTTGGCGGGGGTATGCCCAGACGTGGGTCCCTTGCTCACTTTGCCACTGGATTCAAGCAAGCCTGGCTGATGACGGCTGGAATGCCAGAAACCGGTCCTAGGATGCTTGTTTCTGGTCCAGGGAAGACATGGCTTGGCAGTTCGGGCTGGGCTGTTCCCATGAGGCACAGGGTCAGACTGATTTGCATATGGCCATGTCTGAACTGGGGTGGTGGAGTGAGCTAAAGAATGATGATGGATTAAACCCAGATCAGTTGACTGGGGGTGAGTGTTTGATTGGCTCAAACGTTCCGTCCATCATCTCCTTTTGTATCGCTTTGTTCGCCCTAAGTTGGCGGGGGTATGCCCAGACGTGGGTCCCTTGCTCACTTTGCCACTGGATTCAAGCAAGCCTGGCTGATGACGGCTGGAATGCCAGAAACCGGTCCTAGGATGCTTGTTTCCGGTCCAGGGAAGACATGGCTTGGCAGTTCGGGCTGGGCTGTTCCCATGAGGCACAGGGTCAGACTGATTTGCATATGGCCATGTCTGAACTGGGGTGGTGGAGTGAGCTAAAGAATGATGATGGATTAAACCCAGATCAGTTGACTGGGGGTGAGTGTTTGATTGGCTCAAACGTTCCGTCCATCATCTCCTTTTGTATCGCTTTGTTCGCCCTAAGTTGGCGGGGGTATGCCCAGACGTGGGTCCCTTGCTCACTTTGCCACTGGATTCAAGCAAGCCTGGCTGATGACGGCTGGAATGCCAGAAACCGGTCCTAGGATGCTTGTTTCCGGTCCAGGGAAGACATGGCTTGGCAGTTCGGGCTGGGCTGTTCCCATGAGGCTCAGGGTCAGACTGATTTGCATATGGCCATGTCTGAACTGGGGTGGTGGAGTGAGCTAAAGAATGATGATGGATTAAACCCAGATCAGTTGACTGGGGGTGAGTGTTTGATTGGCTCAAGCGTTCCGTCCATCATCTCCTTTTGTATCGCTTTGTTCGCCCTAAGTTGGCGGGGGTATGCCCAGACGTGGGTCCCTTGCTCACTTTGCCACTGGATTCAAGCAAGCCTGGCTGATGACGGCTGGAATGCCAGAAACCGGTCCTAGGATGCTTGTTTCCGGTCCAGGGAAGACATGGCTTGGCAGTTCGGGCTGGGCTGTTCCCATGAGGCACAGGGTCAGACTGATTTGCATATGGCCATGTCTGAACTGGGGTGGTGGAGTGAGCTAAAGAATGATGATGGATTAAACCCAGATCAGTTGACTGGGGGTGAGTGTTTGATTGGCTCAAACGTTCCGTCCATCATCTCCTTTTGTATCGCTTTGTTCGCCCTAAGTTGGCGGGGGTATGCCCAGACGTGGGTCCCTTGCTCACTTTGCCACTGGATTCAAGCAAGCCTGGCTGATGACGGCTGGAATGCCAGAAACCGGTCCTAGGATGCTTGTTTCCGGTCCAGGGAAGACATGGCTTGGCAGTTCGGGCTGGGCTGTTCCCATGAGGCACAGGGTCAGACTGATTTGCATATGGCCATGTCTGAACTGGGGTGGTGGAGTGAGCTAAAGAATGATGATGGATTAAACCCAGATCAGTTGACTGGGGGTGAGTGTTTGATTGGCTCAAGCGTTCCGTCCATCATCTCCTTTTGTATCGCTTTGTTCGCCCTAAGTTGGCGGGGGTATGCCCAGACGTGGGTCCCTTGCTCACTTTGCCACTGGATTCAAGCAAGCCTGGCTGATGACGGCTGGAATGCCAGAAACCGGTCCTAGGATGCTTGTTTCCGGTCCAGGGAAGACATGGCTTGGCAGTTCGGGCTGGGCTGTTCCCATGAGGCACAGGGTCAGACTGATTTGCATATGGCCATGTCTGAACTGGGGTGGTGGAGTGAGCTAAAGAATGATGATGGATTAAACCCAGATCAGTTGACTGGGGGTGAGTGTTTGATTGGCTCAAACGTTCCGTCCATCATCTCCTTTTGTATCGCTTTGTTCGCCCTAAGTTGGCGGGGGTATGCCCAGACGTGGGTCCCTTGCTCACTTTGCCACTGGATTCAAGCAAGCCTGGCTGATGACGGCTGGAATGCCAGAAACCGGTCCTAGGATGCTTGTTTCCGGTCCAGGGAAGACATGGCTTGGCAGTTCGGGCTGGGCTGTTCCCATGAGGCACAGGGTCAGACTGATTTGCATATGGCCATGTCTGAACTGGGGTGGTGGAGTGAGCTAAAGAATGATGATGGATTAAACCCAGATCAGTTGACTGGGGGTGAGTGTTTGATTGGCTCAAACGTTCCGTCCATCATCTCCTTTTGTATCGCTTTGTTCGCCCTAAGTTGGCGGGGGTATGCCCAGACGTGGGTCCCTTGCTCACTTTGCCACTGGATTCAAGCAAGCCTGGCTGATGACGGCTGGAATGCCAGAAACCAGTCCTAGGATGCTTGTTTCCAGTCCAGGGAAGACATGGCTTGGCAGTTCGGGCTGGGCTGTTCCCATGAGGCACAGGGTCAGACTGATTTGCATATGGCCATGTCTGAACTGGGGTGGTGGAGTGAGCTAAAGAATGATGATGGATTAAACCCAGATCAGTTGACTGGGGGTGAGTGTTTGATTGGCTCAAACGTTCCGTCCATCATCTCCTTTTGTATCGCTTTGTTCGCCCTAAGTTGGCGGGGGTATGCCCAGACGTGGGTCCCTTGCTCACTTTGCCACTGGATTCAAGCAAGCCTGGCTGATGACGGCTGGAATGCCAGAAACCGGTCCTAGGATGCTTGTTTCCGGTCCAGGGAAGACATGGCTTGGCAGTTCGGGCTGGGCTGTTCCCATGAGGCACAGGGTCAGACTGATTTGCATATGGCCATGTCTGAACTGGGGTGGTGGAGTGAGCTAAAGAATGATGATGGATTAAACCCAGATCAGTTGACTGGGGGTGAGTGTTTGATTGGCTCAAGCGTTCCGTCCATCATCTCCTTTTGTATCGCTTTGTTCGCCCTAAGTTGGCGGGGGTATGCCCAGACGTGGGTCCCTTGCTCACTTTGCCACTGGATTCAAGCAAGCCTGGCTGATGACGGCTGGAATGCCAGAAACCGGTCCTAGGATGCTTGTTTCCGGTCCAGGGAAGACATGGCTTGGCAGTTCGGGCTGGGCTGTTCCCATGAGGCACAGGGTCAGACTGATTTGCATATGGCCATGTCTGAACTGGGGTGGTGGAGTGAGCTAAAGAATGATGATGGATTAAACCCAGATCAGTTGACTGGGGGTGAGTGTTTGATTGGCTCAATCGTTCCGTCCATCATCTCCTTTTGTATCGCTTTGTTCGCCCTAAGTTGGCGGGGGTATGCCCAGACGTGGGTCCCTTGCTCACTTTGCCACTGGATTCAAGCAAGCCTGGCTGATGACGGCTGGAATGCCAGAAACCGGTCCTAGGATGCTTGTTTCCGGTCCAGGGAAGACATGGCTTGGCAGTTCGGGCTGGGCTGTTCCCATGAGGCACAGGGTCAGACTGATTTGCATATGGCCATGTCTGAACTGGGGTGGTGGAGTGAGCTAAAGAATGATGATGGATTAAACCCAGATCAGTTGACTGGGGGTGAGTGTTTGATTGGCTCAAACGTTCCGTCCATCATCTCCTTTTGTATCGCTTTGTTCGCCCTAAGTTGGCGGGGGTATGCCCAGACGTGGGTCCCTTGCTCACTTTGCCACTGGATTCAAGCAAGCCTGGCTGATGACGGCTGGAATGCCAGAAACCGGTCCTAGGATGCTTGTTTCCGGTCCAGGGAAGACATGGCTTGGCAGTTCGGGCTGGGCTGTTCCCATGAGGCACAGGGTCAGACTGATTTGCATATGGCCATGTCTGAACTGGGGTGGTGGAGTGAGCTAAAGAATGATGATGGATTAAACCCAGATCAGTTGACTGGGGGTGAGTGTTTGATTGGCTCAAACGTTCCGTCCATCATCTCCTTTTGTATCGCTTTGTTCGCCCTAAGTTGGCGGGGGTATGCCCAGACGTGGGTCCCTTGCTCACTTTGCCACTGGATTCAAGCAAGCCTGGCTGATGACGGCTGGAATGCCAGAAACCGGTCCTAGGATGCTTGTTTCCGGTCCAGGGAAGACATGGCTTGGCAGTTCGGGCTGGGCTGTTCCCATGAGGCACAGGGTCAGACTGATTTGCATATGGCCATGTCTGAACTGGGGTGGTGGAGTGAGCTAAAGAATGATGATGGATTAAACCCAGATCAGTTGACTGGGGGTGAGTGTTTGATTGGCTCAAACGTTCCGTCCATCATCTCCTTTTGTATCGCTTTGTTCGCCCTAAGTTGGCGGGGGTATGCCCAGACGTGGGTCCCTTGCTCACTTTGCCACTGGATTCAAGCAAGCCTGGCTGATGACGGCTGGAATGCCAGAAACCGGTCCTAGGATGCTTGTTTCCGGTCCAGGGAAGACATGGCTTGGCAGTTCGGGCTGGGCTGTTCCCATGAGGCACAGGGTCAGACTGATTTGCATATGGCCATGTCTGAACTGGGGTGGTGGAGTGAGCTAAAGAATGATGATGGATTAAACCCAGATCAGTTGACTGGGGGTGAGTGTTTGATTGGCTCAAACGTTCCGTCCATCATATCCTTTTGTATCGCTTTGTTCGCCCTAAGTTGGCGGGGGTATGCCCAGACGTGGGTCCCTTGCTCACTTTGCCACTGGATTCAAGCAAGCCTGGCTGATGACGGCTGGAATGCCAGAAACCGGTCCTAGGATGCTTGTTTCCGGTCCAGGGAAGACATGGCTTGGCAGTTCGGGCTGGGCTGTTCCCATGAGGCACAGGGTCAGACTGATTTGCATATGGCCATGTCTGAACTGGGGTGGTGGAGTGAGCTAAAGAATGATGATGGATTAAACCCAGATCAGTTGACTGGGGGTGAGTGTTTGATTGGCTCAAACGTTCCGTCCATCATATCCTTTTGTATCGCTTTGTTCGCCCTAAGTTGGCGGGGGTATGCCCAGACGTGGGTCCCTTGCTCACTTTGCCACTGGATTCAAGCAAGCCTGGCTGATGACGGCTGGAATGCCAGAAACCGGTCCTAGGATGCTTGTTTCCGGTCCAGGGAAGACATGGCTTGGCAGTTCGGGCTGGGCTGTTCCCATGAGGCACAGGGTCAGACTGATTTGCATATGGCCATGTCTGAACTGGGGTGGTGGAGTGAGCTAAAGAATGATGATGGATTAAACCCAGATCAGTTGACTGGGGGTGAGTGTTTGATTGGCTCAAACGTTCCGTCCATCATCTCCTTTTGTATCGCTTTGTTCGCCCTAAGTTGGCGGGGGTATGCCCAGACGTGGGTCCCTTGCTCACTTTGCCACTGGATTCAAGCAAGCCTGGCTGATGACGGCTGGAATGCCAGAAACCGGTCCTAGGATGCTTGTTTCCGGTCCAGGGAAGACATGGCTTGGCAGTTCGGGCTGGGCTGTTCCCATGAGGCACAGGGTCAGACTGATTTGCATATGGCCATGTCTGAACTGGGGTGGTGGAGTGAGCTAAAGAATGATGATGGATTAAACCCAGATCAGTTGACTGGGGGTGAGTGTTTGATTGGCTCAAACGTTCCGTCCATCATATCCTTTTGTATCGCTTTGTTCGCCCTAAGTTGGCGGGGGTATGCCCAGACGTGGGTCCCTTGCTCACTTTGCCACTGGATTCAAGCAAGCCTGGCTGATGACGGCTGGAATGCCAGAAACCGGTCCTAGGATGCTTGTTTCCGGTCCAGGGAAGACATGGCTTGGCAGTTCGGGCTGGGCTGTTCCCATGAGGCACAGGGTCAGACTGATTTGCATATGGCCATGTCTGAACTGGGGTGGTGGAGTGAGCTAAAGAATGATGATGGATTAAACCCAGATCAGTTGACTGGGGGTGAGTGTTTGATTGGCTCAAACGTTCCGTCCATCATATCCTTTTGTATCGCTTTGTTCGCCCTAAGTTGGCGGGGGTATGCCCAGACGTGGGTCCCTTGCTCACTTTGCCACTGGATTCAAGCAAGCCTGGCTGATGACGGCTGGAATGCCAGAAACCGGTCCTAGGATGCTTGTTTCCGGTCCAGGGAAGACATGGCTTGGCAGTTCGGGCTGGGCTGTTCCCATGAGGCACAGGGTCAGACTGATTTGCATATGGCCATGTCTGAACTGGGGTGGTGGAGTGAGCTAAAGAATGATGATGGATTAAACCCAGATCAGTTGACTGGGGGTGAGTGTTTGATTGGCTCAAACGTTCCGTCCATCATCTCCTTTTGTATCGCTTTGTTCGCCCTAAGTTGGCGGGGGTATGCCCAGACGTGGGTCCCTTGCTCACTTTGCCACTGGATTCAAGCAAGCCTGGCTGATGACGGCTGGAATGCCAGAAACCGGTCCTAGGATGCTTGTTTCCGGTCCAGGGAAGACATGGCTTGGCAGTTCGGGCTGGGCTGTTCCCATGAGGCACAGGGTCAGACTGATTTGCATATGGCCATGTCTGAACTGGGGTGGTGGAGTGAGCTAAAGAATGATGATGGATTAAACCCAGATCAGTTGACTGGGGGTGAGTGTTTGATTGGCTCAAACGTTCCGTCCATCATATCCTTTTGTATCGCTTTGTTCGCCCTAAGTTGGCGGGGGTATGCCCAGACGTGGGTCCCTTGCTCACTTTGCCACTGGATTCAAGCAAGCCTGGCTGATGACGGCTGGAATGCCAGAAACCGGTCCTAGGATGCTTGTTTCCGGTCCAGGGAAGACATGGCTTGGCAGTTCGGGCTGGGCTGTTCCCATGAGGCACAGGGTCAGACTGATTTGCATATGGCCATGTCTGAACTGGGGTGGTGGAGTGAGCTAAAGAATGATGATGGATTAAACCCAGATCAGTTGACTGGGGGTGAGTGTTTGATTGGCTCAAACGTTCCGTCCATCATCTCCTTTTGTATCGCTTTGTTCGCCCTAAGTTGGCGGGGGTATGCCCAGACGTGGGTCCCTTGCTCACTTTGCCACTGGATTCAAGCAAGCCTGGCTGATGACGGCTGGAATGCCAGAAACCGGTCCTAGGATGCTTGTTTCCGGTCCAGGGAAGACATGGCTTGGCAGTTCGGGCTGGGCTGTTCCCATGAGGCACAGGGTCAGACTGATTTGCATATGGCCATGTCTGAACTGGGGTGGTGGAGTGAGCTAAAGAATGATGATGGATTAAACCCAGATCAGTTGACTGGGGGTGAGTGTTTGATTGGCTCAAACGTTCCGTCCATCATCTCCTTTTGTATCGCTTTGTTCGCCCTAAGTTGGCGGGGGTATGCCCAGACGTGGGTCCCTTGCTCACTTTGCCACTGGATTCAAGCAAGCCTGGCTGATGACGGCTGGAATGCCAGAAACCGGTCCTAGGATGCTTGTTTCCGGTCCAGGGAAGACATGGCTTGGCAGTTCGGGCTGGGCTGTTCCCATGAGGCACAGGGTCAGACTGATTTGCATATGGCCATGTCTGAACTGGGGTGGTGGAGTGAGCTAAAGAATGATGATGGATTAAACCCAGATCAGTTGACTGGGGGTGAGTGTTTGATTGGCTCAAACGTTCCGTCCATCATCTCCTTTTGTATCGCTTTGTTCGCCCTAAGTTGGCGGGGGTATGCCCAGACGTGGGTCCCTTGCTCACTTTGCCACTGGATTCAAGCAAGCCTGGCTGATGACGGCTGGAATGCCAGAAACCGGTCCTAGGATGCTTGTTTCCGGTCCAGGGAAGACATGGCTTGGCAGTTCGGGCTGGGCTGTTCCCATGAGGCACAGGGTCAGACTGATTTGCATATGGCCATGTCTGAACTGGGGTGGTGGAGTGAGCTAAAGAATGATGATGGATTAAACCCAGATCAGTTGACTGGGGGTGAGTGTTTGATTGGCTCAAACGTTCCGTCCATCATCTCCTTTTGTATCGCTTTGTTCGCCCTAAGTTGGCGGGGGTATGCCCAGACGTGGGTCCCTTGCTCACTTTGCCACTGGATTCAAGCAAGCCTGGCTGATGACGGCTGGAATGCCAGAAACCGGTCCTAGGATGCTTGTTTCCGGTCCAGGGAAGACATGGCTTGGCAGTTCGGGCTGGGCTGTTCCCATGAGGCACAGGGTCAGACTGATTTGCATATGGCCATGTCTGAACTGGGGTGGTGGAGTGAGCTAAAGAATGATGATGGATTAAACCCAGATCAGTTGACTGGGGGTGAGTGTTTGATTGGCTCAAACGTTCCGTCCATCATCTCCTTTTGTATCGCTTTGTTCGCCCTAAGTTGGCGGGGGTATGCCCAGACGTGGGTCCCTTGCTCACTTTGCCACTGGATTCAAGCAAGCCTGGCTGATGACGGCTGGAATGCCAGAAACCGGTCCTAGGATGCTTGTTTCCGGTCCAGGGAAGACATGGCTTGGCAGTTCGGGCTGGGCTGTTCCCATGAGGCACAGGGTCAGACTGATTTGCATATGGCCATGTCTGAACTGGGGTGGTGGAGTGAGCTAAAGAATGATGATGGATTAAACCCAGATCAGTTGACTGGGGGTGAGTGTTTGATTGGCTCAAACGTTCCGTCCATCATCTCCTTTTGTATCGCGGGGTTTTCACATTGGACTTCACTTACCAGCATGCATCTGCCCGAGAAAGCGCAAGGTGAAGTACAGCTTTAAGGCAGAGGAGGGGCTGAGACACCACTGCACTGGGAGTGGTCAGTGTATCTTCAAATTGACCCCCAGGTGAAAGGAACTGCCTTTGAAACCGGCACTGAAGAAAGCCGTTATACGGCTGAAACGCGTCTGCCACAGCGTTTCATGGACTAATGAACTACGCGCTGAGAATGGTTGCTGAATAAATCCACTTTGTTTAACCTGCGCTGTGTTGGACTCATTCTTACCAGTGAGTGAGTTCTGGATTGTATGTTTGGCCAGTATTGCAGGCACTGGCACCGGCACGCCCTCTTGATCTGGTGCAACGTGTGAGCCAGCAGTTGTGGACATGGTATTTAATGCAACGCGTCACCCCCCCAGGCAGATTCATTGCCATGGCGCAACACATCACTGCAAGGGAAGAGAGGCATCAGTATTCACTGCATGAGGGTTACGAGTGTTTTCAGCCTTGGCATCTGAGACAGGCAGCTGCGGCGGAGTGCGGTTCGAGAGCCAACATCTTTGGGACACCACTGGGTGTTTTGAATCTCCCACTTACTGAAGGGGTTTTCGCAATGTACTTCACTTACCAGCATGCATCTGCCCGAAAAAGCGCAAGGTGAAGTACAGCTTTAAGGCAGAGGAGGGGCTGAGACACCACTGCACTGGGAGTGGTCGGTGTATCTTCAAATTGACCCCCCGATAAAGGGACTTGCCTTTGAAATCGGCACTGAAGAAAGCTGTTATACGGCTGAAATGCGTCTGCCACAGCATTTCATGGACTAATTAACTACGTGCTGAGAATGGTTGCTGAATAAATCCACTTAGTTTAACCTGCGCTGTGTCAGACTCATTCTTACCAGTGAGTGAGTTCTGGATTGTGTATATATATATATATATATATATATATATATATATATATATATATATTCACACACACAACTATTGTATTAATAAACCTAAGGCATGAACATTTAACTGTTTCTAATATTGTGATTCAACTCTAAAGATTGTTAAATATAACAAACTTTAAGTGTCAAATAAACAAATATTCTTAATACATTATACTAATAGAGATGAAATATGTGCTATGCAATACAGTGTACATTTGAGTGTTAAGTTGAATACTTGGCATATTTTTAAAGTGCCTGTAATCCTGCTTCCTCCCCGAGCCGGATATCCAAGATGGCCGCCGCAGAATACCTGAGAGAAAGCAAGGTTGCTGCTCCAGCAGCTCAGGAATATGTGACCATCACGTCGGTAGAAACGCCGCAGACACGAGGAGCCGGAGAGAGACAAGACGTGGAACACAGAGAAGGGGAGGCGGGGAACGCGGAAGAAAATGATGAGGACAACGTCCAGGAGCATCTGGAGGAGAAGGTGTCCGACGAGAACAGCGTGGGGAAGACGGCACTGGAGACAGGAAGAACCGTACTCAAAACTGAGGAAAACGAAGAGAGACCGCCTAGAGGCACTACCCTTCAGTCCAACTGTCCTGAGGGGGGAGAGGACCTTAGGACTCCCTCTGCCACGACCCTGGAGGGCCGTGGCTACAGGCAAGTGTCTTTCTTTCATTATTTTGCTGTAGGTAGGTGGTGGGGAGTCTAAAAAAAAAACACACAGAACCACTTTAGAGCACAGAGCATGCGGCATGACCACCACGGTGTCTAGGAGGAGGTCAAAACATAGAATCCTTACGCCCTTACATACTATTTTTTGTTGTTGTTGTTTTCTCTGAAGGTAAAGCTTCCTCCCCCTCCCTGGTTGCTCATTGAGACATGGACAAGAGAGAAAGCAAGTCTCACATTGTACCCCAAGGGAAAAGAGGACCAGACGAAAAAAGGAATACTTCCTAGAGACTGTGGACTCTTCAACATACCCATCCTTCCTTTCTTCTAAAGAAACTTTTGTTATTGTGTTTTGTTGTTTTGGTCAATAGCCTCCTTATCCAGTATCACTTGCCATTAATAAAACAGAGGCCTGTCAATTAGTAATCCTTCGGAGTGTGTCTCTTCCTCATCCTGAGTGATAACAGTGGTGTCAGAAGTGGAATTGTGTCATTAAGGTAACATGACCCAACCCATTGCTATGGAGGCCATGATCACTCAGCTGACCGAGGGACAACAACACCTCCAATTGGTATTGGAACAACAAAACCAGACGGCCCAAAAAGAGAGGGAGGCATTTCAAGAGGTATTAAAGGAACAATACGCATTAATGGCTTCCAACCAGCAAATACAGGACACTGCTATTTTGCGTCTGACAGACGCTATCTCAGCTGCAAGAGTCCATCCAAATATCCCCAGCTCTGTCCTACAAAAATTCCAGGACGGAGATGATCCTGATTATTTTTTTGTCAACTTCGAAAGCGTGGCAACAACTGCCTCCTGGCCCCCAGAGAGGTGGGGCCAATACATAGCATCACTCCTTTTTGGGGAATTACAGTCGGCATAGCAGGCCGTCAATCCTGCTGGGGTTACTCCCTATCCTGACATAAAGAAAGCCAACCTCGAGAGGTTAGGACACGACCAGGAGTATTACTGAACTAGGTTTCGTAAGGAACGGTGAGTAACAGGGGATAACCCTAGAGCACTATATTATAGGATTTGGGACTTAGGGAATAGGTGGCTACAGCCCGATTCTATGACAATCGAAGACGTCACTGAGAAGATATATCTTGAACAGTACCTAGAGGCCTTACAATCAAATACTAGGGCGTGGGTGAAACAACACCCCCACCTGACAGTACAAACCGGCGTGGAATTAGCATGTGCCTATCACAGGTTCCCAGAGTTTAATGCCCAACCCGTAAGAGCCCCTCTTGGTGCTCAGAGGCCCTTCCTAAAGTCAGGTGGGGGTGGTAGAACGCCAGGAGTATCCAAGCCCTTGGTCAAACCTCCCATACACCCCTTTCCTTCGCAAACAGGGCCACAATGCTTTCGTTGCACGTAGTGGGGTCACATTGCCAGGAACTGCCCTCTCAAAAACGATGGAACAAAGCCCATGCAGGTGGGGCTGTCACGGAGTCGGGTTATGACTGCAGAAGAAACTCAGGGACTGTATAGGATGCCCATCCGCCTGAACGGTAAGCCAGTAGAGGCCTTACTGGATACTGGCTGTCAACACAGCATTGTCTGTAGAGACCTGATACCCCTTAACCAAATACTCATGTGAAGAAAAGATACAGTTCTCATGTATCCAGGGGATGTATGTTCATACCCCCTGGCAAAGGTCTTGATAGAGATCAATGGAGACCCTCAGGTACGGAGGGTGGGAGTAGTCCCAGAATTGTCAGAAAAGGTACTCCTGGGCACAGATCTCCCGAACTTTGACGAGTATTTAGTCAAACTGGCAAAGGAAGACCCTGGTTCAGACTGGTTAAAAAAAGCCCCTTTTTGTATGTCCGATATACAAAACACCCGGACAAAAACACCGAAAACCTGGACAGAGAAAAAAAAAGAACGAGAACTGTATAGGGAATCATCCCAACTCCCTGTCACTTGTTTTCTTTCCACCCAAGGGGATGAACATATGCCATCCCGGAGTTTCAGGGCAGTCCAGAGAGAAGACAGCACGTTGGCGCACGCGTGGAGACAAGCAGAAGAAGAAGACCCCAATAAGGTAGGCCCTTACTTCTGTATTAAGAGGGGTCTTCTCTACAGGATTAGTGGGTTTCCAAAGAAGCGCATAGAACAACTGGTTGTCCCCTTGGCTTTTAGGGAACAAGTTATGCACCTTGCTCATAGTCAGGCTGGGGGTGGACACTATGGGCAAGAACACACTCTTAAGTACCTGCTAGAGAGGTTTTACTGGCCAGGGGTTTATAAGGAGGTAGCCAGGTTCTGTACCTTATGCACCAGATGCCAATTGGTGAACCCCTCAACTGAGAAAAAGGCCCCTCTTTACCCGTTACCCATTATTGATGTCCCCTTCAAAAGAGTGGGTATGGATCTGGTAGGACCCCTACTGCCTTCAGCACGAGGGCACCAGTACATTCTAGTCCTGGTGGATTGTGCCACTCGCTACCCTGAAGCCATTCCCCTCTCCAGTATAACTACTCTTTCGGTAGCCCAGGTTATGGTCTCTTTCTTCTCCCGGGTAGGCTTCCCGTGTGAATTGCTGACAGATCAAGGAATCCCTTTTATGTCCCGTTTGATGAAGGAGGTATGCAATCTGCTGGGGGTTCACCAGATCGGAACTTCTGTGTACCACCCACAGACAGACAGCCTACTTGAATGATATAACAGGACTATAAAAAGGATTCTAAATAAAAGCATAAATGAAACTGGGAAGGACTGGGATCGCAAACTTCCCCGTCGTCCTGTTTGCTATCAGAACCCATGAGCAAAAATCAACAGGATTTAGTCCTTTTGAACTTCTGTTCGGTAGAAAACCCCGCACGCTCCTAGAGATGGCTGCAGAACAGTGGACTGAGGAAGAGGACGAGGGAAAGTCTCTTTTGGGATACACCACAACCTTAAACAAACCCTGTCTACACTCTGGGAGGAGGTACACCACAATATGGAAAGAGCTCAGAAGAAACAAAAGGCTTAATATGACAGAGGGACCAAAGAAAGGGTCTTAACAGTAGGAGACAAAGTACTGATCCTCCACCCATCCTTCAAGAAAAAAGCTTTTAGCAAAATGGCAGGGACCTTATGTGATCAGGGAAAACGTAACCCCTGTTACGTATAGAATGTCCATTCCTCACAAAGGATGCTATGGACAAATATACCACATTAACCTGTTAAAAATATGGGAAACCCCTACCTCCCCGGTTAAGACCCCCACCCTTTCGACTATCAATCAAGTCACCCTTACGAAACCCCTAGAGATCACTTTTACAACCTTTCAAAAGACAACACCAGAGGGACCTTGTGTCAGTGAAAACCTAACGCCCCCACAACAACTCTATGACCTCCTAGATCAGTTCCCCGGACTGAGTTCTAGCACGCCTGGTCGCACCTCCTTGATTGCACATGATATCAAGACAGAAACCGGGAAGGTGATAAAACAGAGACCCTACAGAAACCCCGACGCCTGGCGACAAGCCGTGCAACAAGAGGTAGAAGCTATGTTACAAGCCAGTATAATCGAGCCCTCTCGAGGCGACTGGTGTTCCCCGGTGGTGCTCGTCCCCAAACCTGACGTCAGTCTTCGATTTTGCATAGACTTCCGCCAATTGAACGCCCACTCCAAGTTTGATAGTTACCCTATGCCCCGAGTGGAGGAACTTGTGGAAAGACTAGGGGGAGCAAAGATAATGTCCACTATTGACCTAACAAAGGGATACTAGCAGATACCTCTCAGCCCCGCAGCTAAGGAGAAAACTGCTTTTTCAACACCCTCTGGGTTATATCACTTTAACGTCATGCCTTTTGGTCGCCACGGTGCCCCTGCCATCTTTCAACGGTTAATGGACATCCTCTTAAGAACCCATCAGCAATACGCTGTGGCTTATCTTGATGATATAGTTGTTTACAGCCCCGACTGGGAAACCCACAAGCGTCACTTAGGTCAGGTCTTTTCCACCTTATACCAAGCAGGACTCACACTAAACCCAAAGAAAACCACCCTAGCAACTGATCAAATTGAATACCTGGGATATTCCATTCGTGCAGGAATGATATGTCCCCAGCAAAACAAATTAGAAGCCGTGCAAAACATACCACAACCTAAAACCAAGAGGGAGATATGGGCATTCTTTGGTTTGGTAGGTTATTACTGGAGGTTTATACCTCAGTTCTCGGACATAGCTAGTCCACTAACTGATCTGCTAGCCCAAAGACACCCAGACAGTAAAATAGAATGGACTGGGCCTCAAGAAAACAGTTTCCACACACTGAAGTCCCTTCTATGCAATGCCCCAGTATTGATGTGTCCAGACTTCACAAAACCTTTTATTCTACAAACTGACACTTCAAACCGGTGAATAGGGGCCGTCTTGTCCCAGAAGAACTCCCAAGGGCATCTTAAGCCCATCCTATACCTAAGCCGCAAACTATTTCCCTGAGAGAGACATTACGCAACTATGGAGAAAGAGTGCCTAGCCTATAAGTGGGCCATGGAGGCACTTCAGTATTACCTGCTGGGCTGTACCTTTTTTCTAGTGACAGACCATGCTCCCTTAACATGGCTTGCCACCCATAAAGACACTAATCCAAAAATCCTTTGTTGGTTTTTGTCCTTACAGCCTTTCTCATTTCAGACCCTACACATGCCTGGCAAGCACCAAAAGAGCGTGGACTGTCCATACTGGGTGGAGGGGCAGTGTAATCCCGCATCCTCCCTGAGCAGAATATCCAAGATGGCTGCCGTAGAAAACCTGGGAGGAAGCAAGGTTGCTGCTTATCAGCGCAGTAACACGTGACTATCACATCAGTAGAAACGCCGCGGATGCGAGGAGAGAGAGAAGATGCGGAACACGGAGAAGGCGAGGCAGCGAACGCGGAAGAAAATGCTGAGGACAACGTCCAGGAGCATCTGGAAGAGAAGGTGTCTGGCGAGAGCAGCGTGGGGAAGACGCAACTGAAGACACGGAGGAACCTTACTCAAAACTGAGGAAAACGAGGAAAGACCGCCTAGAGGCACCACCCTTCAGTCCAGCCGTCCTGAGGAGAGAGGACGCCAGGACTCCCTCTGCCACGACCCTGGAGGGCCGTGGCTACAGGCAAGTGCCTTTCCTTCACTATTTTGCTGTAGGGAAGTGGTGGGGAGTCTAAAAAAAACACACAAAACCACTTTAGAGCACAGAGCATGCGGCATGACCACCACGGTGTCTAGGTGGAGGTCAAAACATAGAATCCTTACGCCCTTACATACTATTTTTTGTTGTTGTTTTCTCTGAAGGTAAACCTTCCTCCCCCTCCCTGGTTGCTCATTGAGACCTCAATAAGAGAGAAAGCAAGTCTCACATTGTACCCCGAGGGAAATGAGGACCAGACGAAAAAAGGAATACTTCCTAGAGACTGTGGACTCTTCAACATACCCATCCTTCATTTCTTCTAAAGAATCTTTTGTTATTGTGTTTTGTTGTTTTGGTCAATAGCCTCCTTATCCAGTACCGCTTGCCATTAATAAAAGACAGGCCTGTCAATTAGTAAACCTTCGGAGTGTGTCTCTTCCTCATCCTGAGTGATTACCGTGTCCATTGAAGTAGTCAGGCAAACATGCTTCTTAAATGGAAAAGACAATTGTAGCCCAAATCAGCCAGCACAAAGTCACTACATTGAGGCCAAATACTTCGACATCCTACAATAAAACCATGAAATTTCACAGTGGAATGGTTTGTGAGGTTTTTAATTTATTGCGATAAGTCCTGATGGTAGTTTACTTTACTTTCAAATGCTTGTTCAAGGGAATTTTGTGAGTTTTCATATTGAATTGAGACATCAATCACCACAGCAGTACCATCTTTGGTGAACACCACATCAACTTTTCATAATTCACCTTGACTATTTTTGATATGAGGTTCCCTATATTTCATCCAACCTCACCTTTTCGCTCTATCAATTAGAAGTTCTAGAATTTTTTTATGTCTTTTGATCCATATGTCCTTTGTTTAAGGACATGTACCTGATATGTGAGCAATTGTTTCACATACGTCTTTGCAATATCTGCAATTAGCGAATGTTCAATTGCTTCCTCCGGAGATGGTTTCTGTGGTGTACAAGACATTAGCTCTTAGCATCAGTGCAACTATGTATTGATTTTCCTTTAATTTCATACACTAATCCCGAAATGTGAGGTTGGGTTATTTTCCAGGTATTTAAGACCATCACCTTGGGGTATGTTCTCAATATTTTGTTTTTCAAATTGCAATTATTCACGAGGATTTTGGGCCTGATTCACAGAACTAACTTACGTCAAAAACGTAAGTTAGTACCTTTTGGTATTCACAGAATACACTTACTCATTTTGGTATTCACAGAATACACTTACTCATTTTGGTATTCACAGAATACACTTACTCATACTAACTTTATGTTCGCACTCTGGGCCGGAGATTCCGGCCCGGAGGTGGAGATTCCGGCCGTTTGTGGAGATTCCGGCCCGGAGGTGGAGATTCCGGCCCGGAGGTGGAGATTCCGGCCGTTTGTGGAGATTCTCGGCCGGAGATTCCGGCCGTTTGTGGAGATTCCGGCCATTTGTGGAGATTCCGCCGGTTGTGGAGATTCCGGCCGGTGGCGGAATCTCCACAAACGGCCGGAATCTCCACAAACGGCCGGAATCTCCACCTCCGGGCCGGAATCTCCACAAACGGCCGGAATCTCCGGCCCGAGTGCGGACATAAAGTTAGTATGAGTAAGTGTATTCTGTGAATACCAAAATGAGTAAGTGTATTCTGTGAATACCAAAATGAGTAAGTGTATTCTGTGAATACTCAAAGGTACTAACTTTACGTTTTTGACGTAAGTTAGTTCTGTGAATCGGGCCCTTTGTCTTTATGGTGACTTATAAAAAAGTGTCTTTTTCACATTTAGTTTTAAGCCTGTTGTTTTACCGATTTTTTCAATGATCTTTACATTAGTACTCATTCCTTCCCATGTCCTACTGACTACTGCTATGTTGTTAGGCAAAGGCTAGAGCGATGATCTGCTCTATAAGTCCATCTGATCCTAATGTAAAGCCCTTGCTGTTTTTCTGAAGATCACATATTAGGGAATTCATGGCAATGTTAAATAACAGTGGTGATAGCGAGTCACCTTGGTTTACTCAAGATTTCATTTTTATTTCTGGTGTAGATGCATTATTTTTACCCTTGAAGAACATTTATGAATCTGTATACAAGTCTTTTGTTAGATCGCGGATGTATGACAGAACTCTATATCCTTTGAGACTCCGTAAAATGTGACCGTAGGTGACAGAGTCAAAAGCTTTTGAAACGTCTATGAACACCACTGCAAGTGAATGTTTATTCTTTCGTGCCCCTTTTATGATGTTCTGAATCAGTGTCAGATTTTCGAGATATCCTCTTACTTTCATGAAGGCTTTTTGTGTTGTATTCAAATTACCACACAAAGTAAGTTTTTTGATGATTATTTTTCTAAATAGCTTCATAAATGCTGTACCAATCGTAATCAGTCTCCAATTGCTTAATTTGTTTAGCTCATTAATTGGTAAGTTTTTTGGAATTATTATTGAACGGATCTTCTTTATACATTCTGGTACTTTTCCCATAATTAACCAAGTCAAAATATTTTGGGCAGCAGACTTGGTTGTTTTTTGTGGACATTGCAGAGAACATTTAAGCCAATTGTCAGGCCCCAATGCTTTATTTAGGTTAGAGTCTGCAAATGCTTTAGTTATTTCAAGACAAATAATTTCTTTACATAGTCGTTCAAAATCCCATTCTTCTGGTATTCTGTCAATAGGGAACAATTTCGGTTTTTATTATTCTCTTTTTCAATAATATCTTCGTAATATTGAAAGATATCATCAACACTGATTTTGCAAGTGGCATCTTCTGCACCCTCAGTGATTATTCTGGCAATTTTTTTCTCTTTCTTAAACATTGCCTGATATTCCTTATAGCTGCACTTTGCTTTTGCATATGTTTTCTTATGCATTCTATTGAGCCTTTCATTTTTTTAATCCTTTTTTGGTATGTTACTTTGAACTGGGACACTGATGCTCCTCTTGAGCAGTACTCATAGGCTCATTACCAGTTCCATTCGGATGTTCATTGCGATTGACTAGCTTTTGACCTATATCGCTGGTATTTTCTGGGAAATAAATCACAATTTCTTCCATCAGGTCCATAACAGCTTCATAATGCTGTGGATTTTTGCAATATTTTTTAACTTCTGATATTCTGTTAATTAGATTGTTCAAGTTAGAGATTTTAGGCACTCTCTTTCTGTTGATAAAGGTTTTATGCCTTTCTTTTGTTATTTCCACTGATATTTCATGTTCATCGTTGGAGTCACTTTCAGTGCTGTTAGATGCCTTTGCCAGTTTTTTGCTTTTTCTCTTCTATCCCTTCTTTTTTCTTCAATTTGTTTTGTGTTTTTATCGTCAAAATGCAGAACCATGAGTGCATTTATATTTCTTTTGTTTTCATACACCTTTTCCAATTCAACTAAAAGCAGTAGTTTTTCTTTTGACCATAGTTTGGTATGTTTTCTGCTTGTTAGAGCTGCGAGTCTAGCATCATTTTGCGCTTTTGGATGTGCATTTATGCATGTTGTGACATATCAATTTATGTTCCGGATCTCAGGTCACGGAAGCAACAGAGGAATTGTAGCTTTCCTTTCTTTATTCTACCTTAGCATTTTACATAGTGGCATGCAATGTTGTGGATTTTGGCTTCCTTGCCACATTTTGAGCAATATGTTTTTAGGTAGAATCCTTTATGTTTATTAGAGACATGTTTTCTAAGTTCTTTAATGTACCAATTGTATCTCCACACAAATCACAGTTGTATTTTTTATTTCGACATTTCAGTATGCAACTTTTTGAGTGAAATCACTTTTCTTGTTATTAGGTTTATCTTTGACCTTATAAACATCAGGCAGTTGTTCAAGTCTTGATGCAATAGTGTCACTCTTGGCTGATGAGGCTACAAATTCAATACTTTCACTGAGGTCTAGAGTTTCCTTATTGTCTATTAATATGGAGGTTGAACAGTGCGATCTGAGTCGTAGCTATTTATTGAGTTGTTGAATTTAGGTGTAGAGTTGGCAAAATCGATAAGGAGGTTAACAATTTGTAGAAAAGATAGCACTTCATTGTGCCATCTTAGCAGGGTTTTGAAATCCAGGAACTACCGCATCTGGAATTGGGAATGTTAGCTTTGCCATTTCTCGCTATCATGCTCACGGCAATGATAGAACTTTGTTTGGCCTATCTCTATAGATTTCTCCTCAAAGAACATAGTGGTATAGAGATAGTTATCACAAAACAGCCCACAGGTCCACAGCAGGAGTCTGAGGGGAAAAATGTCAACCTTGCTGAGAGGGGGGATCCCTTCTAAAGGACGGTTCCCCTCACACACCAAAGGTGTCATGCTTCATCATAGGGGTGCCTCGTCGCGTCAAGAACCTGGTCTTGACGCGGGCTACAACCCCCTAGCTACAAGGGAGGAGCTCAGGGATGTTTCGAAATGAGTCAGGCAGGTTATCCTAAAAACCCTATGTGAGTGCGGTGTGTAATGAAAGAAGTGCAGTGCTCGTGTGAATGTGGATTAAAACTGGCTACCGGGTTAGCTATCAACAGGTTTATTCAGCTACCCTGTGTCAGGATTAAAAACAGCAAATATGGTAATTAAACTGTCAGAATTCAAGACAGTTGCATCAAGGTGTGATCAACATGTTTCGGCCTTGGAACCTATTCAAGTGCCGTGGCCTTCATCAGGATCAACAAAACAGCTACTGCATACAGTGAGTGAATAAACAACAAAAGTGCGGAAATTGGAAACAACGGTGTGTAATACTGAACTGCAGATCTTAGTGTTCAGTATGTTCACCGGTACGACCTACAAAAGTTAGGGCGCTAGCTGCATCTGTCCTGGGCCATTTGGCCAGAGGTGCACACGCCTACCAACCGCTCAAGTTGAGCGAGGCCTGCCTGTTCGACACACGCCACTCCAGACCTCGCTCAACTTGAGCGGTTGGTAGGCGTGTGTACCTCTGGCCAAATGGCCCAGGACAGATGCAGCTAGCGCCCTAACTTTTGTAGGTCGTACCGGTGAGCCTACTGAACACTAAGATCTGCGGTTCAGTATTACACACCGTTGTTTCCAATTTTCGCACTTTTGTTGTTTATTCACTCACTGTATGCAGTAGCTGTTTTGTTGATCCTGATGAAGGCCACGACACTTGAATAGGTTCTAAGGCTGAAACATGTTGATCACACCTTGCTGCAACTGTCTTGAATTCTCACAGTTTCATTACCATATTTGCTGTTTTTAATCCTGACACAGGGTAGCTGAATAAACCTGTTGATAGCTAACCCGGTAGCCAGTTTTAATCCACATTCACATGAGCACTGCAATTCTTTCATTACACACCACGCTCACATAGGGTTTTTAGGATAGCCTGCCGGACTCATTTCAAAACATCCCTGAGCTCCTCCCTTGTAGCGAGGGGGTTGTAGCCCGCGTCAAGACCAGGTTCTTGATGCGAGGAGGCACCCCTATGATGAAGCATGACACCTTTGTGGTGTGAGGGGAACCGCCCTTTAAAAGGGACCCCCCCCTCTTGGCAAGGTTGACATTTTTTCCCCTCAGACTCCTGCTGTGGACCCGTGGGCTGTTTTGTGATAACTACTACGAGTGGGGAGGTGGCCCACGCAGGTCCTTAAATCTCCTCATAGCCCCCTTTGTGTGTTTCACTGTATAGAGATAGTTACCAGTGGGACCACTTGGAGGTAAAGGCCACTATGACTGAGGAGAGGTTAAGAGAATTATAAATACTGCCGTCGTTTACCCGCTCTTCATTGAATTTCTTCACTTTGACATTCAGAGCACTGGGAATAAATCACATGGTGTCAATACCCACCTCAGGCCTTTGCTACGCTTTGTTTTAATTTAACTGCCAGATTCCCCTGGTCCACACCAGTTTTAAGTCAGCTGCTAGGCACTGGCCAAGGCAGAATTCGGCCCGTGCCCCAGGGAGGGGCATGGTGAGAGGCGACCACTGCAGCTGGGGTGATCACAGGTAGAGCCCGGCTCACATCCTGAGCAGTGTGCGTCCAGCACGGATTCGCACCCCAGCCCAACCGTTAGAGTCAATCTTTATCCTAAACTTACAGATATGACTTGCTGACTTCCCTTACCTCTATTGTTCCAACATGCCAGAGGATGTTCACCTTGGGGACCTGCTGCAGATATGGGTATGGCCCAACATGAGATTGACACCATATCCCCCCAATTTTCAAGGACCAGCAAGAGCTTACTGGACGCCACTGGAAATGCAAAGTTTTCCAAGGCTCAGGCCTCTCTCTCTTTCGGGTGAACCTATTCCAGGGCACCCTGCCCTTCCCAAAGAAAAGATAACTCTTCCCTAGGGCTCCCGCCTGCTTATTCAGGATCGCTTACGGTACCGCACTGGACATCGTGAAGTCATCCAGCTCTACCACTCCAGGAATCTTAACCCAACTACCTTTCGATTGGCTGAGGGTAATGGAGACCATCACCCGTCCCTTCTGAACGAAGCGCGCCCGTCTCATAGGACTGGCGGACCCATGTTCAACTGCTGATTCCATGGAACCCTTCTTAACTTCGGCCTTCAAAGTTCTCGTTTGAATATTTCTTACTACTACCAGGAGCTGCACCTTTGGTGGCTCCATCCAGGCCCTCGCGCTGGGCTTCCATGTGTACGACAGCAGTCCTCCTACTCATCGAGGCTTAGCCCCCACAGCTTTCAGCACGGGTGATGGCCGGGTATGGGCTCGACTCTCCAGCGCCATCCATTTTCAGGGCTAATTGATTCGTCAGGTGAGTTATTACCCACTCCTTAGCGGATTCCAACTTCCAACTTCCATGGCCATTGTCCTGCTGTCTGTCAACCAACTCCTTTTCTGGGGTCTAAAGAGCGTTGGCATTCAGCACCGTAACCCGGCATTTGGTTATTCCTGCAGCGCAATTTCTGCTTATCAAAAGTGTCCCAATAGGAACTCGCATTTGATGGGCTTCTTACTCATTGAAAGTTTGAGAATAGGTTGAGATCGTTTCAGCCCCAAGACTTCTAATCATTCACTTTATCAGATAAAACTGGGGTTTGCGAGTGCCAGCTATCCTGAGGGAAACTTCAGATGGAACCAGTCACTAGTTGGTTTATTTAGTCTTTTGCCTCTTTATCCAGGTCGGACTACCAATTTGCACATCAGGACCGCTACAGAACTCCACCAGAGTTTCCTCTGGCTTTGCCCTGCCCAGGCATAGTTCACCATCTTTCGGGTCCTATCACATATGTTCATGCTCCACCTCCCTGACAGAGTGGGCTAGATGGGCTGGTGTTGTGCCTGCCGTGAAGACGCAGCGGATCCCAACTAAGCTGGCACGCACCGGCCCTCACCTTCAATGCACCACAGGGTTTCAATCGGCCCTCTGACTTGTGCACATGTTAGACTCCTTGGTCCATGGGTAACCGACAGTGATGCAGACCCCTGGTGTTCAGCGTGGACCTCCTCACTCACAGCACAATGCAGTCAGGGCACACTGTGCACAGTCTGCCCCAGTCGACAGTCACAGAGGGAGCAGGGGGCCTTGTCTTCCTTCTTGCCCCGACACCCTCAAGAGGAGGGGCAGTTGCCGGGGGGCGGCGCCAAGGCGGTCAATCTCACACACACACAGCTAAGCTGCTGATAGGGGGCTGTAACACTCTCCATCAGAGCAGAGAGTCACCTGCAACCTCAAAGCCTTCTCAGC
Source organism: Calotriton arnoldi (assembly GCA_963921515.1). Classification (NCBI taxonomy): domain Eukaryota; kingdom Metazoa; phylum Chordata; class Amphibia; order Caudata; family Salamandridae; genus Calotriton; species Calotriton arnoldi. The sequence goes on along the minus strand of CAWUFW010023756.1, from coordinate 41,844 downwards.
TGACCCAGAGCCAGTCGCGGCACACCATCGCAGAGGAAATGTACCCTGCGGGGGTCAAGTGCACTGAAGAGATCTGTCTTTCCAGGTGACCAACCTTCCCAATGTGTTGAATTCTCTGGGTGGACTGCACAGGCCCTACTCGTTTACCTCTTGATTGTTTCACACCCTCTTGAACTCTCTCTTCAAGTTCTTTTCAACTTTCATCTATGGTACTTGTTGGCTATCGTCTTTTGTCCGTATTTAGCATTAGATGGAGATTACCAACCGCTTTAGGCTGCATTCCCAAGCAACTCGGCTCCAAGAACACCCAATTCTGGCTTGCTGGAGGCCACTACCGGCCTAAAACCATCCAAGGGGTGAGCTTTGATCAAAAGGAATTGGGCCCCCTGAGTGACACGAGAGAGTCGGCCTTCTGTATGCCACATTTCCTGCACCTGCTGCTGAACGGTGTTTCGGCGCGGGCCTCTTCCCTTTTCAGTTGCTATTACTGAGGGAATCCAGGTTAGTTTCTTTTCCTCCACTTAGTAATATGCTTAAATTCAATGGGTCACCACGTCTGATCTGAGGTCGTAGTCAGATGCCAAAGCATGGGGAGCCGGACCAATCCCATGGGTGCTAGAAGTGGGTGGACCCTCTTCTGCACAGGGAGTCAAGGTGGAACAACTTTTCCCAGATCAGAGACCAAAGCCCATGGGGCCAGCATGGAAACCAGCACCCGCGGGCAGGCAGGGGACCTTCCCATCCCAAAGCTGAAGAAGTGGGTGCAGAGGGTGGTGCACGCTAGGCCCAGATGGTAAACTCCAATCCGCTCGAGGAATTTGCGGAATTCGGGAACTCCACACTCTGAGGAGGAGAGCAGAGTTCCTGAATTCTGCCTTGGGGCATGAAGTAGAGTTTTTTTCCATTTGCTGGCTTGAGATTTGTTTGAGATACGCTCGGCTGCTTGCGAACGTGCACAAGACTTCGCACTTGCTCACACGGCTTCTGGTCACGACGGCACCAATGTAGTGCCAATCGCAATAGCGGACGAACCACTTGAGTATCTTTTGTCCTTGAGAAGCAGCTAAAGAGGCTTTTTGAGTGGATTTTCTTCTCCAACGGAATTGTTTTTTTGTGCGAAAAACCTTTTTGAAAAAAACTTTTTTTTGCCAATAGGAAGGAAGTGCCCCAGAGACTCCATCTTCCTCTTCCTGTCCAGCAGGCTCCTCTCAGTGCTTTGCCCATCTCTTAGTCACTTTTCATTTGGATTTGGAGCTGAAAGGATCACTTTCCTTGTCTGCTGCACATATACCATTGGATTTAAGGACTTTGTATTTGAGATTTCATAAGTAAGTTCAAAGACTGTTGTATAAGGGTGTTGTTTGTTTGATAGAGGGCATGCACCAATATTTATTTGTACTTTTATTCAATTTTTCAAAGTTATTGTGGTGGGTGGTCTGCATTTTTTCAGTAGGGGCCTAGTTATATTTTTGCATTTAATTTTTCTTCTTTTGTAAAGAAACAATGTTGCACAGTTCAGTACATTTTCTCCATGTTTGTTAAATTTGCAATATTTATTTATTTTTCTATGTGGCCTACTCTTCCAAGGGGCATCAGGGGCAAGGCACTCAAACTTCATTAATCTTTTCTCTCAGACAGGGAGCAATTGGTGGAGCTTGATGGGTTTAGGTCCACCCCTTTCTCTTTCCGCTGTGGGGTACCTCAGGGCTTACTGTTAAGTCCGACACTTTTGAATTTTTATGTCACCCCTCTCGCTACCCTAATAAAGTCCTTTGGCTTTACAGTAGTGTCATACGCTGATGACACGCAAATCGTGGCATCACTGGCCGGTAGCCCTGAGGACACTGCTTCCAGATTCCATGATTGTATGCATGGAGTTGGAATGTAGATCTCCAGAAATTGTCTCAAGCTGAACTCAGGAAAGACTGAGGCTCTACTATTTGGGCGTGATACCTCTTTCTGGACACCTAGTTGGTGGCCGCAGGAAATGGGAGATCTTCCCTAAACCAGTTACCAAAGTAAAAAGTTTAGGAGTCTATTTCGATGATAAACTTTCTTTTGAAGGCCAAGTAAACGCCACTACCTCCTCCTGCTTTCTGCTTTCTCATGATGAAAACCCTTAGGAAAGTCTTACCTTTTATTCCTTCTGACCTGCAGAAATCTGTAATTTCGGCACTTATTTTAGCAAAGATTGACTATTGTAGTACACTCTTTTTCAATATGCAATCAAGATTTTTAAACAAATTGCAGGTTCTCCAAAATGCAGCGGCACGCCTTTTGCTTGCCCTTCCAAAATATCAATCGGTATCTCACGCCCTGCCACTATTGCATTGGCTGCCAGTTAGAAGACGAATCAAATTTAAGTCCTCTGCATTGCTTTTAAAGCACTACATGGGCTCGGGCCTGACTATTTTAAACACAGATTTGTGTGCTATGTTCCCAATAGGCAGCCCCACTCTTGATCAGCTTCTAATCTTGTAATCCCAAGGGCTAAAACAGCCTCCTGCGGGGGGCAGACGTTTTGTGGCGGTCACAGCCAGGCTGTGGAACTCGTTGCCCCAGCACTTAAAACAGAATCTAACCTTTTCTCCTTCTGAAAGCTTCTAAAAACCTGGTTGTTTAAAAAGTAAGGTTACTAAATCTCGTATTTCTCACCATCCTTAGTTTTAGTCTCTTTCTCTTTATCAGAGTATCTGCGCCTAGACACCCTTGGGTATTAGTGCGCGCTATAAATTACAATTTCATTTCATTTACAAAATTTCATTTCATTTCCAAGGGGCCATCCAGTGGGCCTAGGCCAGTGCCAGTGATGGGTGCATGAATCAACTGTTTCTGCGGGGTAGGTCTATTTAAAACATCATTTAGGGCTGAGATGGCATTGGATTGAATTAAAAATGTGGAGGTTTTTTTTTGTATTTCACGTTTTTTGTGAACAAAAAGTGTATATGTAGGCTCATATTTAATGTCTTGGGAGGATGTGTGTTGTAAAACTTTTATAACTCAGTCAATTTTCGTTTTTAGGCATTGCAGAATTAATGGTAGTGCTTTCTTCAGTGTTACCATGCCTTCTTTGTCTGTCCAGTGTGCGTGTGTGTGTTTCCCATAGGCCACCATTCATTTGTCTTTGTTCTCCATGCCATGTGGCCGGGGGGCATTTTGTGGAGTCTGTGTCCATATGCCTGAATGTGTTCTCTTTGTTCCGCATTCCTCCTTGTTTGCTGTGGTTCTTTGGCCATGTGGCTGGCAGCCATTTTGTGCATCCAGCCAGTGTGCCTTTGCCATAGGCTTGCATGTGTTCTTTGTTCCCCATGCTTCCTTTCTTGCTGTTGTTGTTTGGCCATGTGGCTGGTAGTCATTTTGTGCATCCAGCCAGTGTGCCTTTGCCATAGGCTTGCATGTGTTCTTTGTTCCCCATGCTTCCTTTCTTGTTGTTGTTGTTTGGCCATATGGCTGGCAGCCATTTTATGCACCCAGCCAGTGTGCCTTTTCCTTAGGCTTGCATGTGTTCTTTGATCCCCATGCCTCCCTGCTTGCTGCTGTTGTTTGACCATGTGGCACTGGCTGTCAGCCATTTTATGTATCCAGCCAGTGTGCCTTTGCCATAGGCTTGCATGGATGGATATGATATCAGTTTACTAATATGCCTGAGGATCATTGTAGTATGTATATTAAGAATATGATTTTGATGAACAATGCTTATATATTACATGCCTTATTTGCATTTTTTTTTACTTAGCAAGGCTTTGCATTACAATAGGTTTTTTCTCATCCTCCCATACAAACATCGGCAAGTATTGATTTTTTGTATTTTAATTTTATCTTTTGAAATTTTTGAATTTTAACTTTGAATTTAACTTATTAATTTTAATGTTTTTTAATTATTTAACATCAGGTGCATGGCGTAGAAGGCTATAGTCGTGAAACGCTTAGGCAGACGCATTTCAGCCTTGCGCTTTCTTCAGTGCTGGTCCCATGTTAACAGCGATATTCCACATGGAGGCTGGTTATAAACTTACAAAGGTCCACTCCCATTGGAGTAAGATATTCGCCCAACCTCCGCTGTCAGGTAACTACATGCACTACTCCCTAGGCTAGTCCACGCCGGGTTTTCCGTGAGTCACGCTGCAAGTGCACATTCAGTAATTGAGCACTCGTACACCAAGTGGCGTCCCAAACCTGTTGGCCACGGTCCTTACGACCTCCGCGGCAGCCCACCTACGGGAGAAATTGGTGGTAAGTCATTTAAAAGTCACCTTCCACAGGCAATGGTGCTACCTCTCTCCCCATGGCAGCAATGTTATCAAGTGAATCTGTTTCTGCCTGGGGGGACGATGCACTGTATTTTCGTACACCATCCAAATTTTACAAGCTGGCGCGTTGCTCCTGAACGAGAGGGCCTGCCGGGAACCAGTGCCTGCTACTGGTAAAATATACAGTCCACTCCCACTCACATAAGAACGGGTCCGACACATGCTCGGTGATTCTAAATGAATTTATTGCCATAACATCAGGCGCACGGCGTAGAAGGCTATAGTCGTGAAATGCTTAGGCAGACGCGTTTCAGCCTTGCGGCTTTCTTCAGTGCCGGTCCCACGTTAACAGCGATATTCCACATGGAGGCTGGTTATAAACTTACAAAGGTCCACTCCCATTGGAGTAAGATAATCGCCCAACCTCCGCTGTCAGGTAACTGCATGCACTACTCCCTAGGCTAGTCCACGCCGGGTTTTCCGTGAGTCATGCTGCGAGTGCACATTCAGTAATTGATCACTCGTACACCAAGTGGCGTCCCAAACCTGTTGGCCACCGTCCTCTCGACCACCGCGGCAGCCCACCTACCGGAGAAATTGGTGGTAAGTCATTTAAAAGTCACCTTCCACATTCAATGGTGCTACCTCTCTCCCCATGGCTCAATGTTATCAAGTGAATCTCTTTCTGCCTGGGGGGGTGACGTGCTGTATTTTCGTACACCATCCAAATTTTACAAGCTGGCGCGTTGCTCCTGAACGAGAGGGCGTGCCGGGAACCAGTGCCTGCTTCTGGTAAAATATACAGTCCACTCCCACTCACATAAGAACGGGTCCGACACATGCTCGGTGATTCTAAATGAACTTATTGTCATAACATCAGGCGCATGGCGTAGAAGGCTATATATATATATAAAATTTATTTTGCCCCGGTCCATCCATCCATCCATTTATCCATCATGGGCGCACAGCCACGCAACACCATTCAGTTTTTTTTAGGTATAATTCTATTTCCTTCTGGACACCCTGGCTGCAGTGCACTCCAGACACATCAGCATCATTCATTTGTGTAATGATTATTCAATTACTCCCTAGACAACATTGCCTGACATAGGCGCACACTAACCACCATTTTTAAAAGATTATTATTACATTTACCCATTCAGTTCGCAGAGTGCCACTGGTGCCTCCTTTACAGTATATGGACCTAAAGAAAAGAGCTCTATCTGTATATTGTGTGTTATCCTGATGGGGAATAACATATTATGGTATGGTGGTGTGGTTTGACTTTAAAGTGGTTATTACCCAAGTAACCAACCACACAAATATTGCCTTTGTCTGTACTAATTCAAACTGCAACAATACCACATTACAGTAAATGTTTTTCTTGCTTGTTTTGCTTTTAGGTGCACACGAGAAGAGACATCACGCACAGCACTGCCAAACAGAAGGCTTGTTCAGTGACGTCACATGTCAGTCCTCCAATCTCTTCTGCATGTACAGCTTAGGTTAACTTCCAACTGAGAGCTTTAAGATGGCCCCATAGAAAGATGCTTCCAAGAAAGTGGTCAGTGAGAAGAAGTAGCTTTCAATCAGTAGCGTGTCGGCCCAGACCTTTTTTGGACCACGTTGTGTGCCTGCCGCATTGGCCTCCAGGGAGCAAGCTGAGAGCAGCACTCCCACATCAACAGCAGCACCTCAACCTAAGCCCAAGACCATGTCTGTAAGTGAGGCAGGTACTGCAATCATGGCGACGCCAACGAGCAGTGACGCTGAATTTGATTTGTCCCTTTAGCAAAGTAGTACCCAATCATTTCAGGATACAGAGCAAAGTGGATAGCAGCCACAGTCAGCAATAGTATATTTTACTGATGTTGGAGCTGGACAAACCTCTTCTTTTAGAATCATTGGTTTCCAGATCTCCAGCAAGGAAAATGAAGGGTACTACTCAACCATCTTCTCCAAGCACCACTTCTGATGATAATGATAGGGACATGGAGTGGACCCCGGAAGCGTATGCGAGATGCCAGGAGAGGCAAGGGAAAAGAAAAGTTCCTGAAAGCCTTAGAATTATGGAAGGGGATGATGAGAAGGATGACGGCGGTGAGCTAATCATTGTGGAAGGTGACACAGAGGAGTCTGACATTGCTATTCAACCTGCTCCGAGGGATGTGGCACAGGTAGCACCACCAGTTCCCATATTTGCAAAGCCACAGCTGAGACCTGCACTAACCTATACCTCAGTAGAAGTATGCACTGCAGAGAGGCAAATGGTGACACACCCACCTACTTCCAGTTCTTCTTCAGGCTTTGGTAGGGGCATAGTAAAAAAGTACTCCTCCCCAGTTTGGGACTTTTTTACGGTTAGCAAAGAGAGGGAGCACATTGCAGTATGCAGCATTTGCAACACCCATGTTCGTCGAGGTAAGCTTGGTACACATTTTGGTACTGGAGACCAAATGACCCATATGAGAAAATACCACACAATTCGGTGGGAGGAACACCTTAAAAAAATTGCAGAATACGGTAGTGGTGGTGAAGGTGAGGAGAGCTGGAGAACGTCAGCTACAAGTCCAATCACGGTGGGAGGTGATGATGAGGAAGAAGAGGGTGACATCCTCACGCAAAGCAGTCCTGTCCTCAACAGTGCAAGAGCAGAATCACCCACCTCAGCGACTTCATAACGGCACAAGATTCAGAGTAAGATGGAGACACCACGGCATACAGTGACTGCCCCACCATGATGCGCACTGAGTCTATCACCATCTACTTCTCAAAAGTCGCCTGCATCAGTGACCCTAGATAAGAAGAAAAAAATACAGGCGACTATTACGGGCATGTTTAGGAAGGAGGGATCCCATGACTGCAACCACCCAATGGCACATTTGTACAATGGGAAGAAGGAAATTGTTTTAGTGCTGGACTTCCTACCTTTTTCTTTTGTGGAAGGAGTGGGATTCCTAGAATTTGTGGCAGCCATCTGCCTGAAATGGAAGGTTCCACGTCCGACCTATTTTGCCAGAGTTGCTGTTCCAGTGCACCATCCACCTGATGACAGACATGTGGACCAGTTGTTAGGTGACTGATTACAGGTGCATCACTGCACACTGGATCTCTTTTGCGGGGGTATAGCAAAAGATATCTACAGCTCTTGGCCCTGAAGAAAGTTTTGAGAGCATTTGGTGGCATGCAACAGTGGCCATGTTTGCCATGGAGAAATCACATACAGTTGTAAACATCTTGGATGAATTTAACAGCAGTGTATGTGAATGGCTGTGACCCAGAGGTCTCAGAATTGGATTTGTTGCCACGGACAATGGCAGTAACACAGTCAAGGCCATGGCAGACGGGGGCTATTTCAGGGTCCTGTGTTTGGCCCATTGCATCAACCTGGTGGTGCAAGACTTTCTCAAAAAAGAAGACATAGTCGGCAACATACTGTTCACCTGCAGAATAATCTGTACTCATTTCAGCCATTCTTTTAAAGCCCGAAAGCAGTTGCGGTTCAGTTCAGCATGCTGACAGAGTACCAGTTAAAGCCCTGATAAAGGAGGTGCCAACACGTTGGAACTCAACCTATTACATGTTGCAATGTCTGTTTGAGCAGTGCAAACAGATCAATGACTATGTCATTCAAAAAGGATGGGATGCAGTTGGGAAAGCTATGACCACGAATGTAAATAAATTGGGCCTAGTCAAATTCCTGACACAAACGCTACTCCCTTTTGAGGTTTTCACAGGGGAAGTTAGCAAGGAGGACAGTATGATGATGGGTGAAGCTATCCTGTTGTTGCATCTTCTACAGGACCAGCTAAAGAAGGTGTCTGAAAGGTTTGCCCCCGCAGGTGTGAATGAAAACACAGAAGCGCATGCCTAGGTTGAGAGCTTACTCTTTCGATTGGCTTCCAATGCAAGGCTGCAAGACAACATCATCTCATCCAAACAGTACATCTGTGCCTCACTACTTGATCCACGGTACAAAAAAATTGTGCCCTCTTTCATTCCTTTTTTCTGAAGGGGATGTTTCAAAATACAAGAGGTAGATTGGAGATGAAGCCGGAGACCTGGAAGAACAATGGCTGGAACTTAGAATCCCGCCCCATAGTTCTGGAGTGCCGCCTTCAAATTCCAGAGAGGGTAGTCTTGTCTCACAGAGGCCAAAAGCACAATCAACCAGAACACTCACAACAACAGCAACAGAAGGACCGGACCCAACCTCTGCATTACATTGGTTTCAATTGGCAGGGCTTAAGTCCAGTGAAGAGGCAATGGAAAAAGAGGTTGAGCAAGTGGCAGCACCAATGACCATCCAGAGTATGTTCCAGGACTATCTGGATGATCCAAAAGAGGTCTATGTGGATCAAAACCCATTGATGCATTGGTATGGGAAAATGCACCAATGGGCAGAGCTCAGCAGGTTGGCAATAAAGTGTCTGGCTTGTCATGTTGCCAGTGTGTCTGCTGAGCGTGTGTTCAGTGCAGCTGGTGCAGTTCTTACAGTGAGAAGGACCAGTCTCTTGCCTCAAAATGTGTAGAGATTGACTATGAACCAACATTTCATACCACACAATTTCACTGTTCCTTAAACAGTAGAGGATGAGGAGGAGGAGGTGGAGGAAGAGGAGGAGGATTGGTCAGAATCAAGTGTGCCAGTGCCACCATAGAACCTTTTAATTATTTCACATTGAACATCTTTCTTTGAAAAAAATATTAAAAAGTAGCTAGTGGAACATTATGTTTGTGTCAGATTTATGCTTGCCCACCATTCCTTAGTCACATATATTACAGGGATTGCAGTTGTACCAGTGTGCAGTGAAGAGGTCTCCATAATTCATAACATTAGAGACAAAGACAATGCCTGCCTCCCTCACATGCCTATCCTTTTTGCATCACTTTGCAGGGCTGCCCCAGAAGTTTGTTGATTTATAAGAGTGCCAATACCAAATTCCAGTGTGTTGCCTGCATCAAAGATACAATTGTGTACCTACTACCTAACCTACCTGTGCTTGGATTGAAGGAGGTAACTACAACTATTGCAATAGTGAGTGTGGTGGCAGACAATGAGGGAGGGTGTTCAACTGTAATCTAGGAACTTGATTGAGATGATTTGCAATGTTTGGGGCCTGAATGATGGGTGATCTTTTTTCCTGGAGGTGATTGGCCTTTACAAATGTACATAGTGAGCTTTTACAAGTGTACATAGTGAAAATTAACCTCTAAGGTCCACTCCTATGATCCTTATTTTTCCATCACCTAAAAGGGCTGCCCAAGAAGATCATTTGATTTACAAGACTGCCAAATTCCAATCTGTTGCTTGCATCAAAGAGGAGATACATTTGTGTACCTAGCACCGTGCTTGGATTGGAAAAGATAACCATTGCACCAATGAGTGATATATTATTGAGTGATTGTGAGTGATGATTGATGATTCATGTGCTGGCAGACAGTGAGGGAGGGTGTTCAACTGTAATTTGGGAATTTGATTGAGATGATTTGCAATATTTGGGGCCTGAATGAGGGGTGATCATTTTTTTTACTGAAGGTGATTGACCCTTTCACACTTATCCAGATTTACTTGCAGGGTCCACTCCTTTTTCCTGGTTCTTCAGAGACCAGACCAGTCATTTTAGTTTACAAACAAAAACCTGTACAAAATACTGCAATTCTGTTTCTCTACTTGTTCTTCAACAGCACGTCTATCTTGCTGGGGTTGTGACTGGGATGGAGTTACTCAGAGTCAGAAGGAGGATGGAAGAACTCAGGGTGGGACTACCTCATGAACAGCTAGAAGAACGAAGTTATTGACTTCAAAGGGAAACCATGACTCTGAGGCCTAGTACTCAGCTATGTGGAATGGAGAGAGGTGTGCTGATTTGTGAAATGCTGATGAGTGTGTGTGTTGCACTGGTGGCAAAAGTGAAACTCTGAGTCCTCTTGTTTTTTGCTCTGCCTCTGAATCTTGTCGGTACACTTCTCATAAAGCTTACCTTCCTTCTGTCTTTCTCCGTCACTTTAAAATACATTTTCTGTTTTACAATCAGCAGGCCTTCTCATCTCCTGCATGAACAAAAGCAAAAGCTGAGCTCAACAATCCTGCTTACCTACTGGACCAGTCCAGACAGGCACCCAAGAATAATGGACATTCCCATATTGAATGCAGATGCACCACCTAATTTTGCAATACAATATCATTTTTATTTTAACAATCCTATTTTTGGAACTTGGTGGGTTCACTCCTCCATAATTTGATGTTTTCAAACCTAATAGACAGAACAATTAGATATCTGATAACTTGGGTCTCTGGCGCAGAAGGGCTGTTTGGAATGCATTTAACTGTACTGTGTCATACTCATTCCTTTGTTTCCTTCCACAACAGATTGATAACTATGATTTGCTGCCCATTGCCCAGATGAATATTGTCCTTGTGTAGTGTTTGTCTTTGTCACACCTTTCTCCAAATCCCCTTTCCCATCCATTCATCAAACCCCTAATCCTCTTCCTGTGCAATTTATTGAGATGTGACTTAATTTATTCCATAAATGGATCACACAATTGGTGGGGCGGATGTGGTGAAAGCGACACCAACTCACTGCAGGATCTTCTATTACCTAAGCATAGCCCACACTGGCCCCATTTACCCACCGCAACATAAAAGTGATACATATTTTAAATAGAGAAGAACATCAGACATCAGCATCATCATTCAGGCCTTCTGTTGCGTAAACGCTTAAACTAGTCCTCTCCAGGCTTTGAATCCACTTTTCATGACTTGAGGATTTCGTAACTTTAGTTTTAATTAAATACTAGCTCCCCATTGCTAAGAGGAAGTTATTCTTGCTATTATTTGTTATTTTATTATTATTATAATATTATTATTTTTGCTATTTTATTTTATTATATTCTTTGTTGTGTCATGTAGTAGTCTGGTCTACATTGTTTGTAAAGCTAGGATATTATTTATAACCCTCTAACTTAGTGTTTTTATTTCCATTTAGTTGCCTGCTATGGATAATCCTTCTGATTAATCCTACAGTTGAAGCTCACCTGGGTGAGAGTGCAACCTCGCTTGTGAAGTTGTGATGCCTTCCCTGTTATTGCTTGATCTATATTCAGGTAAGAGAGCTATGGAGTGAAGTGAGTAAGTAAGCAAGTATCTGCTACTGCATAAGAAATCATTTATCTAGGTTGTTGTAGACAATATAGGCCATGGCAGCATCCCCCGTAATGATCAAGATAGTTACACTGGTATATAACTAACTATAACTAACCGGAATACACTTTTATAAGCAGATTAGAAAAAAACCCTGCATAAAAAGGCAGCAGTGCAAAGTAAAAGTAAAACACAAATGAACGACTTCAGGCATAAGTCATGAAGAAATAAAATATTCCCCTTTATTTGTTTACAAAAAAACCCACACTCTCCACCCACAACAGGCCCATCCTCTCCCCAAACAAACTGACCCATCCCCATTCCACAACCAATCTCCAAATGTCCAACAAATAACAAAACCCAGTAACAACTCCCTTCCCACCCTCTTCACCCACAACAGGTCCCTCCCAAAACATTTTTTTTTTAAAAAGGGCTAAAAGAGTGCCTTGCCTATTTGGGCCCAAAGCTGGTCCAAGCTCCATTCTATCCTATCCAGCCGGCTCTCCATGTGGTCCAGCCCCTGCAGGATGGGCCACAGCAATGTCCTGTGAGTGTGAGAGCAAGAGGGGGTGGCAGCATTTCCAGTCAGGGCCCTTGAAGTTGAAAGATGGCGGTGGCGCCGGCGATGGAATGGCTGGGAGGCTGGAGGCTGTGGCTTACTGGCTGCACTGGGGCCCGGCTGAGAGGCAGCTATTTCAGCCTCTTCTTCTTCATCTGCCTGGGCCACCAGCCACCAATATTCCAGCTGGATAAGGCTTAGCCTCTGCCACAGCAGACAAGTGGCTATCTCCTGCCAGGTGGGTGCTACGGGTGGATCAGCAGGAGTAGCCATATCAAGAAAGAAAAAAAAAGACAAATTCTAAATAATGCTCTGTGCAAACAATTGTTTAAAATTAGTGAGTGGCACAGTAGTACCTTGCTGGTCCCATAGTGTCATTGGAATTTGATGTGATTATGATTAGGGGAGTCACAAGGCCAATTTAATATTTTACCCACGCATAAAAAGCACCGACTGTTTGGCAGCAAAGTATTAAGGCAGAATAAAACCGGATTAAAAAACAGTGATTTGATTATTTTTTCTTTTAAAGGCTTTTCTAAACAGACACTTTGAGTGGGAAAAAACACCTCTCATCAATGAGTAAGGTATTATGCACCATGGAGTACAAGTTGTGTTGTGCTAAAATAATGGAGGCATGCTAGCCAGCGCATCAGGTACTTTGCTACTGTGTGCAGCTGGGGCAGCTGTGGTTGAAAATTATTTATCTTTAATTCCAGTGGCCTTGCTCCTCTCCAAACGTCTTCCACTTTTTACCCTGACTCCAAAGAGGCAGATGAATAATAAATAAGATAGTGCGTCACACACCTCATGTATAAAAAATGTGGATATTATTATCCTGTTTGCCATAAGTAGACATTGGGGAAAACAATGCACTGCACTCCAGGGAAAGGAATGGGATACATAGGTTGTATTTGGCACGTTTGTCACAAAGTATCCCAAATGCCAAACTTGAAGTTGAAATCAAATCAGGCACTTAGTCCTACTTTACTCACTGGCCTCGCCCACCACCACAAATTATTTCCAACAAATTAATTCACTGGGCAGTAAGGAAAGGAAACTTGACTTACTCTACTGTAGGGTAAGGTAAAGGGATTAGGCGGCTAGATAGAACTTTTGGTATAGAATAGAGGTGTGTCACTGATCATTGATTTGTCATGTGACTATTAAGCTTTGACTTATTCAGTCACTGTAGTTGACAAAAGTCGAAGGAAAAATCTGAACAGGCGTAAAATAAATCTGTTTTGGGAAACCATGAAATATATTTTGGAATTGCTTCACATGGCCATAAAATATGGCAAATGCCAAGAATGGATTTTTCAATTTTTTGGTAGGCTGGGACGGAAGAACTTAGGAAAGAATGAAGGAGTGAAGTACTAAGATGTGACTCAGTGTGCAAAGGGAAACACCTTGTGTGTTCGGTTTGCAATGCATTGAAAACTTTATAAATGATGCATTAACTGAAGCAGATGCACATTGCACAGCCAACACTGCGGTCACGAACTGTAACCATAACTTCGGAAATGTGTGGTGAAATACCATTGGCAAGGAGGGGAGTGATGAATGATGAAGGGTGGGATACATATCTGGCACACTTAACAGATGCAGTGAGTCAAGGGAGTAGAACAACATTTAAAACGATACCCCCACTTTGAACCATAGTTTTGCTATCCATAAAACAAAGTAAGCGAAGTAGGTGAGCAGCATGCCCCTCTCCAGAAGAGCTTCCTTGTTCATTCATCCAAACAATCCAATTATTCATTCATCCTTTCATTCTTCTATATTCACCCATAGCCACCATTATTTAAGTTTCACTTTCTATCATCCAGTCTTTCACCAAAATGTCCAACCCATTATCCATCCATTAAGTATCCACACTTTCTTTCAACCATCCTTTCACCCATCCATCCCTTTACCCTTCCAACCCTAACCTACCCTAACCAAAAAAATACACCGCAATACATCACTACGGTTCAGTTAGCACTGTAGTATCTTCTAACCAAAATAGGTAGTGAAGCCAGCCAAAATGTTTTCGTAATAGAGGGACAGAGCTATAGCCTACGGTGAACATGAGGACTCTGAGTCATTAAAGCACAATGAAGGGGTGGAATAATGGTCGATGAAAGACATATGGTGCTGGTTGGCAAATGCAATAGGACCTCATACTTTCCAGCCATGCTGCACTGTCATGGAAACTGCTTGTATACTGTATAAATGAATTACACCGCACAGCATTGGGGGGTGGGGTCCATGTCCAAGACCATTCTCTTGTTAACTGTTCGAGTATCAGCAAGTAAAAGAAAGACTTCTCAACAAACATACACAGTGAATATTATTTATAATGCTAGCTTACTTGGTCCTGCAATCTTCACAGTAGACAGTAGAGTACCAAAAATCTGTTCTTAGTCTTACAGTACCACAGGATATATAGGAGAGAGGGAAAGATTACCAACAAAACAGAAGATAAGTGAACTAGAGACTAGTACAGACCAGAAAAAGTCTGCTATCCCCAAAAAAATCATGAAATAGAGAAAAAGAAGATAATGTAGGAATCACGGGAATGAAGCAAAAATTGGATATGGGGTTGGAAAAAAAAGGAGACAGTAAAAAAAAAGAAACAAGGCAAAATTTAAAAGTAGCATAGTGGGCAGAGGAAAAAGAGCTGATCCATTGTGCTTTGCACGCATGGGTTTGTATCCCGTCCTCGTTGCCACGTGAAAGGAAAACAGCAGGTAAGGGTGTCAGATCAACTTTATTTCTCGCCAGCAACACCAGGCAGCAACTTCCGTCCTGGAACCCAGCACCAACATTCCAATACCCCAAGATTCTACCCTAAGCCAGCAAAAAACCTAAAAACCAACATTAGGGAAATAATAATAAATATTAGGACTTACTAGGCTGACTGGTGTCCTCAGCGGTGGCGCTGGTGGTCGGCACCTCCTCCCAGCTCTTCCTGGACCCTCCTCTGAACTACCCCTCTTCTTGCCCTTGGGTGCTGATGTAAGAAATGAAGAAGATAAAAAAAATTGATTAGTGGTAGAGTTATTCTCCACAAAATTATTATGTCAGGCAAACACAGTCACATTGTACTTATCTAAAACAGATTGCCTATAGTACTAGATTCAAGTTTATTGTCGTTGAGTTGGCCATACTAATGCTAAAATTCCTATTCCAAAGTTTCTTAACAAAACCTACCTTTGGAACTAATGTATTGCAATGAATGATCTTTTATTCTATTCTTATTTCTCAACCCCCTTGATGGACCAACCCAGTCTCCCTTTTTTGCAATGCATAGATGCATACAACACATAACTGTGAAATAGCTTGGGACTGTATAAGCTACATAAAGAAAGTCACAGAGAATGCTTACTCATTAATAATATTATTACTACGGAACTTGTAATGCGCACAGCTATCCCGAAGGGTTTCCCGGCGCAGGGCAAGAGTAGGGTAGAAAGGGAGAGAACAGTAGCACAAGTTAGAAAAGCCAGGTTTTTAGGCCCTTACGGAATGCCAGGAGGGATGCTGAATCTTTCAAGGCAGCTGGCAGGGCGTTCCATAGAATCGGCCCTAAGTAGGAAAAAGAACAACCTCACCCTGTGCACTTTGTGACACAGCAGGCTGGAGACGGGGTCTTTCACCCCAGGGTCTGCCCAAGCTCTGTCCCGGGGCCTGGGCAGAGCTTTTTATCCCGGACAAGCAGGAATGGCCTCCCCTGCCATGTGGGGCACTTTAAGACACAGCAGGCCAGGGAATGGAGCCCAGGGAATGGAGCCCGGGGTCTTCCACTCCGGGGCCCTCCAGGGCTCTGAACTGGGGCCTCTGTCCTGGGCACTTCGCAAGGTTTTGGCTTGGAGATGGGAGCACGGGCCCTGTGGCTTCCACCCCTGGGCCCACCAGGGCTCTGTCCTGAGGCCCAGTCAAAGCTTGTGAGCAAGACAAGCAGGGGAGACCTCCCCGGGCCTGCAGGACTTTGTCCTGGGCACTTTGTGATGTGGCGGGTAGGAGAAGGGAGCCTGGGGCCTGGGCCTTCTACCCCTGGGTCCAATGGGACTCTGTCCTCGGGTCCGGTCAGAACGTCTGAATCCAGACAAGCTGGGTAGGCCTACCCGGGCCTGTGATTCCTGACAGCAGTACCCTGAGTTATGGCAAAGGAACGGAGCCCAAGGGACTTCTGGGGCTCTGACCTGGGGCCCAGTCAGAGCATTTGAGCCTGGTGAAGCAGGGGAGACACCCCTGGGCCTGTGGGACCCTGTCCCGGGTACTTTGTGACATGGCGGGCTAGGTAAGGAGCCAACGGCTGTGGTTTCCACCCCAAGCCAGCCAGGGCTCTGACCTGCTATCCTGATTTTGTGTATACATGGTGTGTGTGCCCGCGAATGTCCGACAGAGTGGAGGTGTCTGGAAGATTGGTGGAAATTAATGCGGCTGTTCAGGTAAGCAGGGCTGATATTGTTGAGTGCTTTGTAGGTCTGAGTGAGGAGTTTGAAGCATGCACGCTTGTGAATCAGGATCCAGTGGAGTTCTCCAAGTTGTTGTGTGATGTGAGCTTGGTGTGGGAGGTTTATGACTAGCTTGGCAGCTGCGTTCTGAATGATCTGAATTCTTCTTGTGAGCCGGTTGGGTATTCCTGCATACAGGGTGATGTCCATAGTCCAGTCTGCTGGGGATCAGGGCTTGTGTAATTATTTTCCTGATGCTGTCCAGTCGCCACTAGAAGATTTTATTCATCATCCTTAGGGTGTAGAAGCAGGAGGAGGCAACTATGTTGACTTGGGCAGCCATGTCCAGTTTGTTGTCTATAATGATTCTGAGGTTTCTTGCTTGTGAGCTAGGCGTGGGGTGGGTCCGAGGTTTGTAGGCCACTAGTTAGAGTCCCATGGCGAGGTGTTTTAAAAAATAAAAAAAACACCACTTAGGTCTGGTATGTGTTCAGCACAGTTCAGGCAGTTGGACTTCATCCAGGTGGCCACTTCAGTCATGCATGCGGTGAACTTGTTCCTAGTGTTGGGTGTTGTGTCCGAGATGGATAGTATCAGTTGTGTGCCATTGGCATATGTGGGGACATTTATGTTGTGAGTCCCAATGACATCTGCCAGTGGGGTCATGTATATTTTGAAGAGCATTGGGCTGAGCGAGGAGCCCTGTGGCACTCCGAAAAAGACTTCCAGTGCTCTGAGAAGTAGTGGGGCATAATGGCGGTTTGGGTTCTTCTGATGAGGAAGGTGCATATGTGCTAGAGGGCGTGTCCCTGAATGCTCGCTTCATGGAGTCGACAGATCAAAATGGGATGGAAGACGTGTCGAAGGCTGCTGATAGGTCTAGGAGGATGAGGGCTGCAATTTTCCCTCTGCTGATGATCTTTTGAATGCCATTCATTGCTGCTATGATGACGGTTTCTGAGCTGTGGTTGGGTCTAACTCCTTATTGTGGGGTATTGAGAAGCAGGTATTTGGCGTGGTGGTTGGAGAGGTGCTCGTTGATGGCTTTTTCCAGGATGTTGGCAAGGTAAGAAGGGAGGGATATCAGTCGGTAGTTGGAGAATTTGCTTGGGCCAGCTGAGGGCTTCTTTAGTAGGGTGTTGATTACTGCATGTATCCGTGGTTCTGGAAAGGCGGCGGTACTAATGGGGATGTTGAGGATGGGGGTGAGGGCCTCGCTGATCAGCGTCACTCTTTTGTTGATGGTGTGAAGGGGTCCAACAGGGCCATGTAGTGTATGGTCTTCATGATTGCTGTGGTTTCCTCTGTGCTGATCGTGTCCCATGTGGTAATTGTGGTTGTCTTCATTCATCACTGGGAGACTTCTAGTTAGGTTCAAGGGGTCCGGTTGTGAGGCAAAGTTACTGTATATGGTTGTGATCTTGTGGTAGAAAACGTATGAGAGGTTGTTGCACAGGTCTTGTGATGGGGTAATGTTGCTGGTTGCTGCTGTGGGTGTGGTGAAGTCTTTGACGATAGGGAAGCTTTCTCTACTGCTGATGGAGTTGGTGTTTGCTTGTTTGGCAAGGCCCTTCCTCTTGGTTTCTCGGATTAGCTGGTGGTGCACTCTGTGGGCGACTTTGAAGATGTGTGTTTCATTTTCTCCTTGGCGGGTTCTCCATTTCCATTCCAATTGTTTGCAGTGTCGCTTGACCAAGCGACACTGCACACAATTGGAATGGAAATTCGTGTACCAGCTAGCTTGTGTGCCTGATTTGATTTTGTGGCTTCTTTTGTGAGGGGCCAGGGTGTAGACACAGTTGGTGATTCATTTGTTGAAGTGTTCGATCTCACATGATATGCAGACTGTGAGTTCCGGTTTGTTCTCTTGGAGGGCAGAAGCCCATTCTGCCTCAGCTAGGTTGTTCCAGTATCGGCATGCTGGGCCCGCTATGGGAGTTTTTATGCATTTGTGGATGTTGATTGTCAAGATGGCTATGGTGTGATCGGTCCAGGTGACGGGCCTAGGTGTGATGACTGATGTTGTTGAAGGATGCAATGACGAGGTCTAGGATGTGCCCGGAGGTGTGATTAGGATCAGTGATGCGTTGGGTGAGTCCCAGGTTTCCAAGGCTATCTAGTAGTGAACTGGGTTGGGGTTGGTCTGGTCTCATAGTTAGAGACTGAGATCTCTGAATAGGATGAATGCGTTGGAGTTAAGGACTAATAGGGTGATGCAAACCGTAATGTTGCTCATGAAGTTGGCTCGGGGCCTGGTGGTCGACAGACCAGGATTCCACCGAGGGTGAAATTTGCTGTGATTTGTATTTTAAAGTTGAAGTGCTTCATGTAGCTTGTTCGGGTTTATGTGGAGGCGGTGCAGTTGATAGTGTCTTAAAAAACAATGGTGATTCCTCTTCCGGGTCTCTGTTGATGGTCTTGCCTGGTAATCTTGTATCCAGCTGGTATGTCAGCAGCGATGTCCAGTGTTGATGCTGCGGTCAGCCATGTTTCCATGTGGAAAAGGAGGTCTGGGGCGTCGTCATCTAGTAGGTCCCAGATCTCTGTGGCGTGCTTGCTGAGCGAACGGGTGTTGAGGACCATCCATGATATTGGTGTATGGGGAGTGTGCATGTGTTTGTTGGTAGGTGCTCAAGTGGGTGTGGTGCTGGGTGTAGTAGGTTTGTTTTTGGTGGACATTGGTGTTGATGGTGTGGTGATGCAGGTGAAGTGGCACGAGGGGCTGGTGAAAGCTCCCCCGTGTTGTGTGGTATGGTGCACCAGCAGAGAGTCACTCGGTGTCCGGGGTTCCATGCGTGAAGGAGTGCTGTGGGGTAGCTGTGGTTCAAAGGAGAACCAGGGTTGATGGCCCACGGTGTGCATCTGCTACACACATCTGCTTCGCATCTGCGCTGCGGCCACCATTAAGGAGGTCCTGGGAGAGGGAGGAGTGCAGGGAGAAGAAGAGCAGAAAGGAGAGAGGCATGAGGATCAGGTAAAGAGCGGGAGGAGGAGAGAGTGGGCACAGAGAGGGCAGGAAAGGAACACGGGAAGGGACACGAAGAGTCAGAGGAATCAGGCACAAACAGGTCTCAAAGAGATAGAGGAAAATGGCACAAAGGTCACAAAGAGAGCAAGAAAAGCAGCACTAAGATCACAAAAGAGCGAGAAAAGCGTCACAAAAAGGTCACAAAGAGAGGAGGAAAGATGGCTCAAAGGTTACCAAGAAATATTGAAAAATGGCACAAAAGTCACAAAGGAGGATGAGAAAAAAGGTCACAGGGAGAGTGGAAAAATGGCACTAAGATCACAACTAGATAGAGAAAAACTGCATAAAGGTCGCAAAGAGATAGAGAAAATGGAACAAAGGTCATAAAGAGAACAAAAAAATGGCACTAAAAGATTACACAGATTGGATAAGGTGGGAATGAGAGAGAGAGAACAAGGAGGGTGCCTCGAGGCACTAGATAGAACCAGATCCGCAAGGGCCTTGACTGGTTGGAGGACTGGTCGCAGATAATTCCAGGGGGGACTGGGCCTATGCACCTATAAACCCGTACCACTGTCCTGTTGAATTGGCGTGGCTCATTAGCAACACTTGTTTGGATTTTTCCGAATCCCTATGAGTGTCAGTGATGTAATATTGATGGCAGCACCCCATGTTCTCAAAATTGTTCCAACACTCCTGCCTACTAGGGCCATACGATCTCTTAGAGCAATAGGAGCTTGCTGTTTGATCCGTCAGATTTCATCAGCTACAGGAGTCAAACTCTGAGCAGCAGAATCTGCTAAAGCACCTGCGGGGGCACTGTGAAGGCCTCATTGTGCGCGCACCTAATGGCCAAGAAGTGCATATGCTTACTTCTGTAAATGCAGAGTGAGCCATACAGCCCTGGTTGCCTGACGCTAGCAAAGGTCAAAGAAAACGTTATGCCAATTCTGCTGTGTGGCTTCTGAAGACAAGACAGTCACAGTATTCTCTACGTTCAGCCGGATGGTAGAGGCCTGACAATGGTGGTTAATAAACATCATAGACTTACTTAGAACAGTGTGCTGGAACTGGGAAAATAAATTACTTAAGACTTGTTTGTTTAATTTTATGCAAACAAAATGCACAGGTAACTTTAAAAACAACTTCTTGGGGTTGCTAATACACAATTCTTCCTTATTAAAACCACAAGTAGAAATAGTTCTCCTCCTGAGACCTGTGGAAACTAGCTGGAGCCTCGGGAAACAAGATGTTGCTCCCCAGAGTGAGACACTGAGAGAGGGGGAACTTGATTAATTGTTATACACAGTTCTGTAGTAGATATGGGCAAGCTAGCAAATTAACAGGGAGAGTAGAGCCACAGGTCTTTCTTGGCTCCAAGAGCCGGGCACGAGCTGAGCAGTGCTTAATTTGTAAAAGAATGAGAGCCAGTGCCCAAAGCTTTGTTCAGAATCCCATGGCTGGTTCAATTAAATGTCACCGCACCCAATACCTAGACTGCAAAATATTAAATCCACATCAGCCTCTTTAATCCACTACCAGCAACTCCCTGCCTCTTTATCTCATTCTCGCAGATTCCTGCTTTCTCCCTTTATGACAGTTTCTCGATTTCAAATATTTTTAATAGTTATTTTCAATACAGAACAGAAAAAGAAACAATAATGACATACGATGTACAGCATGGTAACATTACCTTGATATATCAATTGAGGGAGTACATGACATTTAAGTTTGTCCAGTAAGTAGTAATTATTAACTTCATTACTATATGGATCGCGGGAAAGATATAAAGCATATTAAAAGTCACGCTGTACATTAATAGCCAATTTTCATACAATCTAGAAATAAGAAGAAAGAGAAGTAAGAAATGGAAAGTAGATGAAACTAATAAGAGCATAGAAGAGAAATTATTACGATCAGATTAATTAAGAAGCCTACCTCTGTTAATGTTGGATGTTTTTCCAATAAGTGTGTCGGAAAAAGGACCTATGGTAAAGAGACTTTTCAAAGTCCATCATGGAGGTTTGTGTGTACTAAAATATGTATCCAGGCTATCCCACATGTGTCTAGTGGAGGATTTCCAAGGAGAGTTTTGAAGAGTGATATTGTCTGCGCCCCTAAAATGAATAATCCAGTTCATCCAGTTTTTATATGAAACCTTATGCGTGTCTTTCCAGTTACTCAAAAGAATTTTCACTGCGGATGTGAATAAAAGATCCAGTAGGGCTTTGTCTGCATAATTTAATGTATCAACGCCAAGAAAGCCGTATAGTGGATAGTTCTCTTTTTAGATTACAAGAGAAATGTTTTGAAATCAAATCAAATACCTTGTCCCAAAATGGCGCTACAGTTCTGCAATGCAGAATAAGATGGGCTAAATCGCCTGTTTCTTCTTTACAGTTCCAGCAAAGAGGGTCATCTTGAAGGTGTTGTAAGTGTAATCGGGCCGGTGTCCAGAAGGCGTTGTGTAGGAGCCATAATTTTATTTGAGATAGGACCGGGGATATTTTATTTCTGGTGGTAGAGCTCCAAATCTGAGGCCAATTAGTTTCGGGTATCGGGTTAGAGGAGTGTGATTCCAAGAAAGCTATAAGGTTTTTATTAAGCGTTGAGTTTTTATGACAGTTTCTCTTCCATTATCTTTCCGCTTTGTTTGTTTTGCCCTCTCTTGCTGTAAGTAAATGTCTGATGCAGAAAAATAAGTGCGGTCCCCAAAAATGTGTGCTGTGGCCTCCCACCTGAAACTACCTGCTCAAATTAAGCACTGTAGTTGAGCATTAGGAACATTTGGCATGGAAATTATGCAACAAATATTATGTAAAAATGTGATAAAGTGTCTTCAAAATTCAAAAAAGTATATTTGCTTAACAAGTGTTTCACCTTAGTACATCCAATTATATCATTGAATTGAGATGCATATATTAAAAGTGATAGTGTTAGAAAAATTCATGCCCCTGACGACAATACCAATACTGAACTAAGATGCAAGTCAGTTGTCATGTGCACCCTATACTTGGTCTATATTCTTATTTTACACGGATGCATTTCAAGGTTTTCTCATATGTAATAATGAAAAAAATAGGAGGCACTCTTAAAATAAAATAATTGCCTTGGATCACACAACTTGACCAAGTGGCTAAACTAGTATTGATTCCAGGTATTCTGGTTTCACAATGTGTAATTCAGCCACTAGATTGGTATACCTTTCCTGCTGCTGGTTGGCATCAAAATGTAATGCTTTGTCTTTCATTCTTGGTGTATAAGGTTAGAACGTTGGTAGCAGACAGAAGCCACATGAAAGCTCAGCTCATTTATGACTTAAGGGCTCAAGAGGACCTTGAGCTGAGCCAGAGCCTGGCAACTGGCACCAGCCTTCAGTGGCTCACCGACCTTTAAACTTTACTTTGGGTATTCTGTGCCTGAAATATGCTTAGATGCCAGTGTAGCGTGATATCTGTTTTGTATGTGAGGATAGCTTAGCTTGCACTGTTGCTGATCATCTTATACCTATGCTGTGTGTGAGGGGAACCTGCATTGCTGCCAAATTCTGCACAGGGATATACTTACACACAGGCTTCAACTGCAACTGCCATGTTCTGAGCATGCGAGGGAAACTTGTATTGTTTCTGGACAGATTGGTATGTGCTCTATGGGTGTGAGGGAAGTGTGTACTTCTGCCCAGTGCTGTACCTGTTTTGTGTGTGGAAATCGTGGTATGTGTGTGAGTCAAGCTTGCACTCACATACCCCAGTGCTGTTCCTTACACTTGTACCAAATCTGAAATGCTGCTTATTTGTTGTATTGAAGGGAGGCATTAAATGGTGATGCCCAGTGCCACACTTATTCTGTGCCTTTGAAGGAAGCTTGCACTGGCACTGCACTGTCACACTGATTGCATGTCTTTGAATGAAGCTTGCACTAGGCCTGCAGTGCCACATTTGTTTCATGTCTTTGAAGGAAGCTTGCACTTGCTGGCACTGCTGTACCACACTTCCATATCATTTAAGGAAACTTGCACTGGTCCTGCAGTACCACACATGCTCGATGTCTTTCAGGGAAGATTATGATGCTCTTGACCAGTGCTGCATGCCTTATGCGTGTAAGCCAAGGACTCGCTGTGCTCCAGCTCCCTGTACTCTATTTATTTCTATGTGTTTTAGGTCTGGCCAGAAGACTGTTTTAGCTGTCTCATTTAGTCTCATATTTTCTAAAATATAATACATAATCTGGCTTAAAGAAAATGGGTTTCCTTCTGTTATGCATCTGAGTGTCATTCACATATTGGTTCATCCATTAAGAACAGTAATTTGGCAGTGGATCAGCCGTCTATAGCCACTGGCTTTTTTGCCAATTTTTGACTCTGTCCAGTAGACAATCACTGGTCTTTAGGATGTCAGGTAGCCTGAGTAACAGTATGTAGCTCACCTGTAGCTGCAGACTAGTGCTAATTGAGTGAGAGTCTTAGCAACTTACCTGCCATTGTTACTGGACCACAACTTTGTTATGCAAAGTGCCAAGCATCTCTTCTGCAACTTCAAAAATATGCCACCATCTTGAAACATTTTTGTGTTCCAAGATGGCAGACCATAGCGAAGCTTTACTTTTTAATTTTTTATTGAAGCACATGCCCTCCATTTAATTGTCATATATTTTCTTTTGTTCTTCTTTATTTCTTAATTTATTTTAGCATATGCTTGCACTACAAAGAAAACCACCACCTTGTTTTTTAGAAGGCAAGTGGGACTTTTTCTTATTCTAAGACTCTTCCCCACAAAAGTCCACAAAGATCAGACCCACATAGCTTGTCCAAATGTGACTGATGGGAGATTTGGTAACCTAAGTGGATATTCAAGCTTCAGCATATTTTACTGCCAAAGCTTTGAATTGCACTAGTGGACTGAAGCACCAGTTACTCAACCTGTGTCTCCTATTCTACCATCTGTCCCAACTCTGTTCCTTTCTGCTGAACTGTGTGCCTGTGTGTGAGCAGGGTGCTTCTGTAAGTGCAGGATAACCACCATGTTTTGTGAGTACATTATGAGAGTTGTGCCTACGTGAATGCAGGCTTAACATTGTCTTTTGTGAGTGCAGGGTAAGTGGTCTACAGGTTGAAAGTTGTGTCTGTGTGAATACAGAGTAAGGCAAATGCCTGTGTATGTGTAGCATGAGGGGTCTGCCTGTGGGAGCGCAGCAATGTGAGTGAGTCCCTGCATATTATGTCTTTGTGTGCATGCACTTTACAAGGGACAAACCTATTGGTTTTGGTAATGCGGTTTAGGACTATGGCCTTGACTTGCAGAAATCTAGTGCAGGGAGTGGAAATACAATAGTGTGTGTTACATCTGGCATCTTTTGGCATGATTTACCCAGTCTTTTTGCTTCTGAACTCCTGTTTATGACTGTGCTGCATTTCGTTTTTGCTGGTTTTAGGACTCTGGACACTTTACCACTGCTGACCAGTGCTAAAATGCAAGTGCTCCCTGTTTAAAATATATTGGTGATTGGTTTATCCATGGTTGGCATATTTGATTTACTAATAAGTCCCTAGTAAAGTGCACCAGGTGTGCCCAGGGCCTGAAACTCAAATGCTACTAATGGGCATGCAGCACTGATTGTGCAAGCCACATGAGTAGCCCTGCAAACACGCCTCAGACCTGCCACTGTAGTGTATGTGTGTGCAGTTTTAAACTGCAGTTTTGACCTGGCACTTGCCAGGCCCAAACCTTCCTTTTTTCTACATGTAGGTCACCCCTAAAGAAGACCCATGGCAGCCCCATGGGCAGGGTACAGTGTATTTCTAAGGTAGGAACTGTTATATGGTTTTTAGGCACATTATCGACATTGCTAAGTTAGCATGAGCCTCGCAGCCATGATGCTGCTTTTGCGCATGCTACTACATGACTTTGTTTTCGCAAGACTTTGTTTGTGCCTTTCACATGGGAACGGGTTGCTTTTCGCGTTCTCTGCCTTTCCTGGAGTTTAGTCTGAAAATGATGTGCAAGGTCGATAAACAATGCCCCTTGTTATTCTGTTCTGGTCAGTCCCTAGCACCTAGACATAACATGCTACACACAGCTGCAGTACTGAAGACTCGTGCTTTGATATTGCGTTGGTGCATGTTGTTTTAACACACTTGGAGAAAGCCGTTCCATGGAGAAGAGCTCCGCTGTTCCTATGATGTAAACTTTATATCCAGGCTTTAGGGTATGGGGTCTGCTGTCAAAGCCCAGAGATCTTCCTTTATATAAAATAAACTTCTTTTAGCCAAGGGGAGGGTGGTTAGGCCTGAGGCCCCTTTTTCCACAGTCTTTATATAATGACTACTCCCTTTGTATTCTATGGAATTGTAACAATGCTAACTGTGCTGAGTCTATGCATTTTGCTGCTGATAGTGGCTTGTATACTGTATTGTAGAGCACAATAGTTAAAATAAACATTTGAACTATTTACAGTGACTCTGGCAATTCTTATTGTGGACAAGTATGAGTGAGTGAGCGAAAGAGTACGTCTTGCTCCCGCGATTCCTGAGAGAGTCGGGAGTGTTGTGTTCTGGGTTCTCTAATCATTTGTAGCTCCGCGATATTTGGAGGAGAACAAATGAGACACTATAGCTAGTCGGTATTGGGATTTTGGGTACTAATGTGGTAGGTTGGTACACCCCTATCCACTGAGGTCCTGTTTTCCTGCGCATAGTTCTGTGTATGTGCAGAATCCCTGAAACAGAACCCAGCAGTACTGAGGAAAATAACCCTCAACTGGAGAAATAACAAAGTTTTTCTTGTAAAACCCTCACCCACCAGGGTTACCACTTGGTGGCATGCTTCATCATCTTTAATGCCTGCCGCACCCCTTTTTTCAGACTTGGCTTGTATAAAGAAAGGGGCGCAGCTGCCATTACAGTGAAAGCGCGGCATGGGGCACTTTTACAAAAAAAAGCATTTGTTCACTTTAATGGCTGCTGTGGTTGACTATTTATTGGAAAGTCCTCGGTGACGCTTGTGGAGTCCAAGAGTGAATGGCATTTTCAGCGATAGTCCCAAAATATGACTTATTATATTGTACATGTAGAGTGATTTTGCCTTACTTATTATCGGGAGCTTTAATCCCATAGACAATATCTAGCAGACAAAATGGCGGGAGCTCCTCATCAAATGTTGGCTGTTTTTTTAAACTAGTGTGGACTCTTTTTGTAGTGCTTTCACTGTGTTACTGTGTGTGTGTGTGTGTGTGTGTGTACAAATACTTTATAAATTGCCTCTTAGATAAGCCTAACTGCTCGTGCCAAGCTACTAAGGGGGTGAGCAGGGGTTATCTTAGCTGTGTGACTTCCTCCCCTTGACTAGAGTGAGGGTCCCTACTTGGGTGCAAACCACTGCCAACTACAGACCCCATTTCTAACAGTGTGTTTATGACAATGGAGTGTCAGGAGTTGCTGACAGAGTGAGATGTCACCCTAATCTACTAAGGTGACCTAGTGAGGGGGTTCTGTTACTTTGTTGCACTGGGACCAATGGCAAACTAGCTTCGCCACTGTTATCACCTCTCACCACTCTCTACCTTTTTTCAGCCTGTGCCCTCTCTCATGCTTCCTGCCTTTTCATAAGCCTTTGCCCTCCCTCTCTGTGTAATCTTATGAGTCTGCTGGTGAAGGTGAGAGACGTCACCTCATTATTCTTCCTACCTTTGCTCACCTGTCGGTTCCCTGATTAAATATCGATGTAATAAATATAGACATACACAAATATCGACTCAAAAATATAGAATACAAAAATATCAACTCCCTATACTTAAACAGGTAAGTACAATAATATCGAATCAAAAATATCGAAGTAAAAAATATAGATGTAAAAAATATCGACTTAAAAATATATATAACTTAAATAAAATATATTAAATATTATTAATATTTTTAACAAAATAAATTACATTTAATATATATTTTAACTAAATATAACAAATAAACTTAATTTAAAAAAATATAAACACACAAACATAAAAATGTATACATATACATATATTTACTTAAATATAATTTATTAACTATTATCTTTATTTAACTTATAAACTTTTTAAATTATATAAAAATAAAATATATACATATATCAATAATTTAAAATAAAATAAAACATTCTATAATTAATTAAAACATTAAACTATCAAAACAAAAATAAAACATACATTTTGCAACACAATAAATACAACAGTAGGGAAAATGTTGGATAGCGGAGAGGAAAAAATTAGTATTCCCACTCCAGTGAGTGCAACAGTAGGGAAAGTGATGGATAGCGGAGGGGTGAAAATTACTATTCCCACTCCAGTGAATGAAACAGTAAGGAAAGTGCTGGATAGCACAGAGGTAAAAATTACTATTCCCACTCCAGTGAGTGCAACAGTAGGGAAAGTGTTGGGTAGCGGAGGGGTAAAAATTACTATTCCCACTCCAGTGAGTGCAACAGCAGGGAAAGTGTTGGATAGCGAAGGGGTAAAAATTACTATTCCCAATCCAGTGAGTGCAACAGTAGGGAAAGTGTTGGATAGAGGAGGGGTAAAAATTACTATTCCCACTCCAGTGAGTGCAACAGCAGGAAAGTGTTGGATAGCGGAGGGGTAAAATTACTATTCCCACTCCAGTGAATGAAACAGTAGGGAAAGTGCTGGATAGCGGAGGGGTAAAATTACTAATCCCACTCCAGTGAGTGCAACAGCAGGGAAAGTGCTGGATAGCGGAGGGGTAAAAATTACTATTCCCACTCCAGTGAGTGCAACAGTAAGGAAAGTGCTGGATAGCGGAGGGGTAAAAATTACTATTCCCACTCCAGTGAGTGCAACAGTAGGGAAAGTATTTGATAGCAGAAAAACAAAAATTACTAATAACATTTCAATAATTAAAAAAATATATATATTCTTAAAAATAAATAAACAATATTTTAAAATGATACCATTAAACATATTAAACATATAAAAATAACACATATTATAATGTTAATTATATATAATAAAAACCTACAAATATGATATTTAAAAAATAATAAATACATTTATAAACAATATTTATTTAGGAGAAACAAATATTCACAAACAAATTATTTAAAACATAAATGTATTTCTTTTATTTCCTACCCTATAACACCACACCAATAAAAAAGACATCAACATTTTTATTAAATTTTATTTCCATAATTAACATAATTAATATTAAATTTAAAATATATTATTATTAAAAAGATAATAAACATTCATTAATTACACATTCTTTAACACTATAATATCCACAACACATACCTAAAATTAATTACACAATTACAATTAATAATTAATAATTATTTAATTTAAATTAACAAATAATTAATAATTCTTCAATAAAAAATAAATTACTTCCCACCCTTCCCACCATTTACACCTATAAACACCACAACACACACCTAAAATTAATTACACAATTACCATAATTAATTAATAATTAATTAATTTAAATTAATTAACAACTAATTATCAAACAATTATTAATCAATTAATTTACACATTTAACTCTATAACATCACAATTATACAAATATGAATAAATATAAATTATTCAATAAATTTCATATAATTAAATTACTTCCCACCCTATTCCCCTATAAACCCACAACCCGCTACGGAACTAAAAACACAAAATTCAATAATGTTTTTTTTATTAACTTCTATAAATAATAAATAAAATGTATATAATTAAATTACTTCCCACCCCATTCCCCTAGAAACCCACAACCCGCTACAGAACTAAAAACGCAAAATTCAATAAAAAAATAAAATATTAACTACTAAAATTTTAACACATATAATAAAAATACAAACAATTCTCATCCAAAAAACAAACATCACACACATATAAAATATATACTAAAATACATAACATTAATAAAAAAATCGATATCTTTAACAACTATATTTTTACAAATGATATTTAACACTTCGATATTTTTTCAATCGATAATACTTACCTAAAAATCGATATTCTTGACCACGATATTTTTTCTGTCGATATTTCTGACCCACGATATTTTTACCTCGATATTTGTGCAAATCGATATTTTTACATCGATATTTTGGCTCTGCACCCACCTGTCGCTACCCAAACTATATTGTCCAGCCCACCTCCCTCCACCTCACTTCCCCTTCCTCCTAGTCGAGGAATCATCACTTCCTGCCCTTGACCTTCAAGTTTGTTGTTCTGGGTCTTAATGCCCGACTCTAATGGTTCCTTCTGAGGCTGTATTTGTATTATTTTGGGGTTCTGTTACCTTCACTGCTAGGAAAATCTCCTAGTACAATATAAAGAAGGGGTTGAAAGTCCCTGAGATGTCTGTCCTCTTTTAGTGGGACAGTTCACTATGTTAGATGTCCAGAATGGGAGACCCCTAACCCATTAAAGAAGAAGACTTAAACTAGGATAGAGCTGGGAACAAGATATGGTGGTCAATCCTCTATCCTAATGGATAACCAATGAAAATAGATCAAAAATCCTTGCAAGATGATGTCCAATTTATCAGTGTTTATTTCACGGCCCAAATAGTTTGGTGAGTCAAAGTGTGAAGCCAAAAATGCAGCCAACACGTGTTTCACCCCCTGCAGCGTGCAGGCCTGGGGCTTTTTCAAGGTGTATTATGTTTACTCTGGTCCTAATAACACTCGAGCATAAAAGCGTGCGTGTTTCTCGGTCTCACGACCCGCAAGTAAAAGTGTCGGATGTTGCAGTCCTGTACAACTGTAAAGTCTGTAGTACAGCGTGTAGTGACAAATGGTTGTGAGTTAGTATTCTTGCAGTTCCAGTGCGCAATATCGTGAGACTTAGAAACAAGCACACTTTTATGCTTGAGTGATATTAGGACTGGAGTAAAGATAATACGCCTTGAAAAAGCCCCAGCCCTGCACGCTAAGGATTTGTGACCTATTTTCATTGGTTATCCATTAGGATAGAGAATTGACCACCATATCTTGTTACCAGCTCTGTCCATCAACTCAGTGCTTTAAATGGGCCGGTACTCACCGGTACTCAGTACCAGCACTTTTATATTTTCTCCTCTTGAGTAACGGACTTCTCCTTGGACAAGGAGAGTACGGGTACTCATAATGGACGAGTTTTTACACAGTTGGTGCTGCACTCATGAGCTCCATCCTTGTCAGCACCATCTGCCCATCCTGCATGGGTATAAGTGCCTTTCAAACTGAGCTGAAGCCTGGGCTGAGCTGGTACAAAGTCCCGGGACAGCGGCTCATCTCCCGTAGAACACGGAGAACTGCATGTGCCTCTCCGGAAGATATGAGAGGAGGAATATTGCGCAGTGTGTTTCCTTTATCTTTTAGAGGGGGGGGCTCGACATGGCTCCGTTACATAATACTTGTTGCCAGTAGATATTGACCCCCCCCTTTTTATTTTTAAATTTTAGTTCCTAATACACTGCAATTCTCCTTGTATAGATTCAATTTTATCAAAACGTAATATTGAAAGCTTAATGTACTTCATCAGTGCACTTTTTTGTTTGGTCTATCGCCTTCTTATAAACTCAATAAAAAATTTTGAACACAAAACCTAATGGGAATGGGATGTGGGACTCATTGTTCAAAGCAATACAGCTTTCTAGCATGCCCATTGTTTTAAATGCCCGGACATCTTCGGCCATCAGCAATTTAAATTAAATGAATTTGCATGAAAAAAAATCTCTGCCATCTCCACTAATTTCCCTGATTAACCTAAACGAAAAACAACCTGTAAGTGGCTCACCCAACTCTAGGCAAATGTACTTTAAAAATGGCTACTCATGAGGCCAAGACTAGTGTTAATAATCGGGCAAGGGCGAAGAGTTGGCAGCCGAAAGTGGGCGCAGTTGCAAAGAGCAAAGTCTGAATTTATTTATTTTTTAAAACTCTGCCCAAAAGAATTTGACAACAAGACAAATGTGATAATAACTTTATTCTGCCTTGCCTAACTCATCACAACATGCTGCATTTTGAAATATTACCTGGTACAGAGATCTTTGTGTATCCAGTAAATTCCCGGGTACAATGGCACTTTAATAACTCTGGTTGTTAATATCTGTATGCATTCTTCTAATCAAAGGTTAGACTGAATATAAAATTGCATAGAAGATCAATGTGCCTGCTGTAAAGTACAGTATGAAGCATGCAGATCACAGATTTGTTTTTTATGTTGAGAGCTCAGTTGGTTACTCTTTTTGCTGCAGAGATCATTGTGTTACCTGCAGGTCACAAGTTAAAATCTTTGTCATTTAGCTTAGGGACTTATGATCCTGCATCAAGGAAATGCATGCAAACTACAAAGCAAACGTTATTAAACTTGCAGTTTTTTTCTCAGTATTTTATTATTCTAAGATTGCTAAAAGGTTACTTTGGTCAATATTAAGGACTTATTGATAAGTACTATATAAATGGTTAGACATTCTTACAATGCATGCATATTTTTTGCAAACAATGTTAGAAAGGTAAAAAACATAGCCCCGTCCTAAACTCCACCCCCAATTCACTGCTTATTTTTGATGAGTACCTGCATTTATTTTTTTCCATTTAAAGCACTGCATCAACCTATTTTTAATAAAAAACTCCTGGCTGCAGCTGCAAGTTATGATGTTTGCGGGAGGTTAGCCAGTTACTTCTGTAGCTCGTTGAGGATGGGCGAGGACTCTATGACTGATATCAAACATCATAATAAATAAATGATTTAACATTTCTCAAAATGTC
The DNA here is from genome assembly GCA_963921515.1 of Calotriton arnoldi. Taxonomy (NCBI): domain Eukaryota; kingdom Metazoa; phylum Chordata; class Amphibia; order Caudata; family Salamandridae; genus Calotriton; species Calotriton arnoldi. Next base: position 9,744 of record CAWUFW010023756.1, on the reverse strand, counting down.
AGCGCGTTCTAGAGCGGCGTGCCAGAGCGTGGCGCCCACTGTACCCTGGTTCATTTGCAAAGCAGCCTCTGTGTTCACAGTGCCGATAATCACACAGGACTGCGCGAAATCTACCCTCCAAGGGGATCTGAAGCGGCATCAGTTATAAGTGATCCTCAACTAACAAAGGATGCAGATTGAATATTAAACAGTCTGAACATAAAATAACGATTGCTGAAACAAGAAAGGATGATGTAGTAAAGACAAAATGAGACACACTTAGCAGGAACCTACAGGAAGTGTGAATAGGAATCGCTAGGCTAGTGTGTCATGTGCATGGCTCCAGTAACATAGAAGGGCTTGATGCGCACACAGAGGCGCGCACACACCTGCAGTTTCTACCGCACTTGCCCTCTACACCACGAACCCCACACACCCACAGGCTGGCAGTGGGAAGGACCTGGATCATCCAGTTTCTGTAGTGGCTATGGACTGCACGTGGGGAGGCATGTGACCACTCTTCTTCCCCTCCAACCCTTTGCTTGCACCATTGGACCTCATTCATTTTTTAGGTCGAACCTGGGCAGCGCATGCGCTGCTCTGCTAGGCATGCTGTATTGGAGTATGCACTTGAAGCCCCGCCCACTCTCCGCTCATATTTGTCATTGGCTTGTGCCATTGTCCTTCGTAAATGCTGGCTTCTGATTTGTAAATAGGCTTGTTAGTCCCTCCTTAGTACTGCCTTGTCTTCATTTGTAACCTCCCATGAGAACACCCCCTGTTACATGTGTTGTTGCTCAGTAGGCTTTCATTACAGCCTCCGAGCACTACTTTGTTTAATGGTTTTCGCATGCCTGCTGTTGCAGGCAGGACACCCTCTCTTGCAGCAGCTTTATTATTTTTTTTACATAGCACGGCACGCAACGCTGATAGAGGCGGTCGTGCCTTTGCTTTACTTGCCCCACCAAATGCGGCTGCATGTTTTTTAAAAACTATTTATTTAATTTTCTTTTAATTGCCCCATGCCGCACTTACACTTTAATGTCAGCCGCGCCCCTTTCCTTAAGGTGAGGGGCGTGGCCGCCATTAAAGTGGAAGAGCAGCATGAGGCGCTTTTACAAAAAAAAGCATTTGTTTGTCAACTTGTCAGAAGGTCTCCCTGGGTTGGACCTGGAAAAAAGGAAGTGTGTGGGGACTGTGTAATTATTAATTTCAAGTCCCCCATTATGATCAGATCATTATTGAGTTTCTTTTACAACTGGAATCGAGTCCCTGGCCCCATCTTGGTTTTACCCTTTGGCTATTTTTATAGGCCTGAGGTACTCTCAATAAGATCTATGAGAGAAAATGAATTCCATCAGAGGGCTGACAAACCATCTTTTAATGTGGAAGTATGGAACTCTTTGGAAGCTCTTGAATCTTTAGATGACCTGGACTGGCCTTGTACCAATTTGAGTTTGGAAGTACAGAACCGCCATAGTGCTGACACAAGGTGGTGTGCGGACCAAGAGTTCCTGGAGCAGGAGGGGCTGCTGGAGAGGGGCTCGTTATTGGTACTTGCTGGTTCTGAGTCCAACACAGGAGGTAGTATGGTTGTCAGAGAGGGCTGAGAATTGTGCAATGGAACATTGCTGGTGTTCACACCAAACTCATAAACCCGGCTTGGCTCTCTGCTATTAACAATGCAGATATTGCTTTACTGCAAGAGACATGGGCGCTAGAGGTCTTTAGTATAAATGGTTTTCACACAATATGTAGTGCAGCCATACCATCTTGTATGGGTAGAGCTAAGAGGGGATTAGCTATCTTGTGCTCTGTGAAATTAATAGGCCTCTCTACTAGAATAATACATTTTTTACCTAATTTTCAGTTGGTATTATTGAAGAGCCCATACTGTTTTGATGTAATTTTGGTCAATTTGTATAATAATATTTTTGATTCTCTTGTGACCACTATAATAGATGATATGGAGAATTACCTAGTGAATCTCTTGAATAGTTACTACAAGGAGACATCAATAGTCTCGGCTGGGGATTTCAATATGAGCTTGTGCAGAAATAGTGATCTCTCTTCCTGTGGAATGGAGGTAATGTAGGGGTGAGATTACTTACACTTCCAGTGCACCCCTTTTGGGGAGGCCCTGAACAGGCTGTTGGTCTCTAGATCCCTGGCATTCACCAAAGAATACAGGGCAACTGGAGCATCTTTATTCCCCACATATAATGGGGTAATAAATGGAAGCAAGATTGACTTATTTATTTTTTCCCAAGATTTAGCTAAATTAGTACTAGATCACAATGTAACTGCTTCCTGTATACGTGATCATAATCCTTTTGCTCTAATTTTGGACCTCCATTTGTCAGGGGTTAATGGGCAGATGGAGAATTTGGTACCATATCATTTGTGCAAAATTGGCATCCAGATTAAGGGCCCGATTCTGATGCGGGTTGGAAAAGCTTCCCGACCGAGGGCCTGATTCTGATGCGGTTAGGAAGGCCTCCTAACGGCATTTGCTCCTTCCAAATCGGATCGGGAACGTGTCTTCCCGACCGAGGGCCCAATTCTGATGCGGTTAGGAACAAATGTTCCCATTGAAGTCAATGGGAGTTCAACCAAATCGTATCTGGAAGCATCCGGATGCATCCTACTCCGCCGGTCGGACTTTCCCGATCCGAGTGGATCGGACACCATTTCCTAACCGATTCGGTCGGGAAGCTTTTCCAACCCGCATCAGAATCGGCCCCTAAATGTTACAGATTGGGTAAGGAGGCCTTTTTGTATAAGCTTGTAAGAGAGAACAGTGAAGCTATTTTAGTACTGACCTTGGAGAAGGAGTCACCAGTGAATATCTCTGACGCTTTCAGTGCTCTACGCACCGCTGTGGATAAGGGGATGAGGCTCAATAAAGCACCTACAAATCTATCACCTACAGGTTGGTTCAATCATCCCTGCACATCGGCCCATAAGAAGCTGAAATAACCTCTTTCCACCATACCACGCTCCAGGGATGATATACTGAGTGCTAGGAAGAATTATAAAGCTACCCTGGAGGCTAGGAGAATGGAGATAACGGTGGCAGCGTGGGAGGAGCTGGAAAGGGCTACTAAACTGAGGGACTCTACAGTGTTCTGGAAGGTTGTCAATCAGCCCTTTTTCTCTGGGTATGAGAAACCGTCACTAGATACAGTTATTCTAGTGGAAGCCTGGGTAGACCACTCAATCAATCAATCAATTAGGATTTATAAAGTAAAGCTGATCACCAGATAGGGTATCCAGGTGCTTGCATGCCCTGAAGGCTTATTCGAACAGCCAAGTCTTGAGGGCCATTCGTAATTCCGGAAGTGAGGTGATGGGCCGGAGGTACGTGGAGAGGCTGTTCCAGGATTTTGCTGCGATGTGGGAGAAGGAACATCCTCCACTTCGACTTTGGTAGATGCTGAGAGTATGGGCAAGTGAAAGGGAGGTAGAGCATAGTCTTCTCAATGGTTGGTGGAAGTTCAGACGGTGCTTAATGTAGGCAAGTCCTTGGTTGTGTAGAGCCTTGGGTGCGTGGGTCAGCAGCTTGAATTTTCATCTCTTCTGTACGGGGAGCCAGTAGAGTTTCCTGAGTTGGGGTGTGATGTGGGTTCAGTGGGGAAGGCGGAGGATGAGTCTGGCTGCGGCGTTCTGTATGTTCTGAAATCTAGTAGAAGGTGTGCGGCGATTCCTACGTAGAGGGCATTGCTGTAGTCCAGTCGGCTGGTGATGAGGGCTTGTGTCACAGTGCGTCTCGTGTGTAGGGGTAGCCACTTGAAGATCTTACGTAGCATGCACAGAGTGAGGAAACGGGGGGGAGATGGCTTTGATCTGTGATTTCAAAGTGATCTTGTTGTCAGTGATGATTCCGAGGTTTCTGGCATGGTTGGAGGGAGTGGGTGTGGATCCTAGGTCCGATGGCCACCAGGAGTCGTTCCATGTGTTGCTGCTGTTGCCAAAGATCAGTACTTCCGTCTTGTCTGTGTTCAGCTGTAGGCAGTTGTTCTTTATCCAGTTGGTGACGTTTGACATGCATCTTTGGAAGTTGGTTCTTGTGGTGGTTGTCGTCGGTGTGTGAGAAGATGAGTTGAGTGTCGTCTGCGTGGGAAATTATGTTGAGACTGTGGGATTTGACGATGTTGGCCAGTGGGGTCATATATGCGTTGAAGAGCGTGGGGCTGAGGGATGAGCCCTGGGGGACCAGCTGGTGATCTTGGTTTCAGAGGTGGAAGGTGGGAGATGAATCCTCCGGGTTCTTCCGGTGAGGAAGGATGTGATCCATCTGAGCGCATCCCCCTTGGATGCTGATGTGGTGGAGTCTTTCAATCAGTTTGTGATGGGATACAGTGTCGAAGGCTGCCAAGAGGGCGAGGAGGATCAAAGCTGCTGTTTCTTCTCAGTCGAGGAATGTTCAGATGTCGTCAGTGGCTGTGATCAGGGTGGTTTCAGTGCTGTGATTGGCGTGGAAGCCAGATTGGGAGGTGTAGAGTAGCTGGTTCTGCTCCAGGTGTGTCATGAGTTGATTGTTGATGATCTTTTCCAGTACCTTCGTTGGGAATAGAAGTAGGGAGATTGGCCGGTAGTTTTTTAATTTGTTGAGGTCGGCGGAGGGTTTTTTGACTAGTGGTCTGACTTTGGCGTGTTTTCAGGCGTGGGGAAATGTTGCAGTGGTGATAGAGGTGTTAAGTAGGGTGGTGAGTTCCTGGCCGATCCTTTGGTTTCTGAGGTTGAAGATGTGGTGCAGGCATGGATCTGTGGGAGCTCCCAAGTGGATGGATTTCATAGCAGAGATGGTGTCTTGGGTGGAGGGGATGTTCCAGGTGGCCAGTGTGTGGTTCGTGTCAGTTACGGTGGAGGCGTATATAACAGTATTTTTAATCCAGGAAATAGCTTGACTAATACAGATAGCAGAGAAGTAGTCACCGGTAACCTGGAGATGTACTCCAACCTTTGTGAAACTTTTGAAATTAAGGACGTAATTGCTGCTATTAACCAGAGCCCTGAAGGAATAGCTCCAGGAGTCGATGGAGTTCTACTAGATCTATTCAAAGATAATGTTGCACTTCGAGCTACGATTTTAACAAATGTTTTTAAACCTTCTATTAAAGGCGAGCTCATTCCATCCTGGTGTGAGGCGGTAGTTGTCCCCATTTTTAAAAAAGGGGACAGACATTCTCCGTCCTGTTACCGCCCAATCACCCTTCTTGATAGCTTCCTTAAAATACTTGGTAGAATTGTTGCAGCTAAACTTGAGGATTGGCTGGAGGAAAACCAGGCTTTGTCAAGTGGTCAGTATGGGTTTCACCCTGGGGTGGGCACAGTTGAGCAATGCTTGAATCTCCAGCTGATTACTGGTAAATATTTCAAGGCCTGGAGGGGTTCCATTCACCTAGCATTTATAGACCTCTCCTCTGCCTTTGACATAGTTAATAGAGTGAAGCCCTGGAACATTATTGTGAGGATGGGAATTGACCATGCTATAAATGCTTTGGTTCAAAGGATGCACTGAGATTGTCTGGTTAGGGTTAGATATAGAACTGAGGGCAAACCTTCCCCTGTAATTAAATCTTCCTTGGGGGTCAGACAAGGTTGTGTGATGGCCCCCCAATTGTTCCTTATATATATCAATAATTAAGAGATCTATTTGATTAAAGCAGGGAAATATATGGCCAAAATGAAGTCTAGTGTTCTACCCGATTTATTGTATGCAGATGACGAGGTCCTAATCTCAAGAACTGCAAATGGATTACAACTCCTCCTAGATTGTGTTTATAGGTTTATGAAGGGGGTGGGTTGGATCTTAAAACTAATCCAGAAAATCTTTTGCGATGAGCACTGGACCTAAAAATGTTAAAACCGGAGCATTTTGTATGGGCGGGTCTGAGGTCTATAGGTTTAAGACTTTTAGTTATCTTAGTTTTCCTCTGGACCACATCCTAAATTGGCATAGCCTTTTTACTAACAGGGTGATTCAATGCCAAAGAGCAGCTGTGGAGTTGGTTTTCACCTTTGCTCACTGGCTTGGGCACAAGCCGGTGAGAAAAATGATTAATATCAATACAATCAAGTGCATTGCTGTAGCAATATATGGAACGGACGTCTGGAGGTATAAGGGTGCAGGTGCGTTACAGAGGGACGAGAATACATTTCTACGAAGACTCCTGACAGTTCCCCAGTCTACTCCTTCAGATATGTGCCAATCTGAGGTGGGTCTGACTCCCATGGAGGATAAAATCAAGCAGGAACCCCTGTTTTTTTAGCTTACAATCTGGGGAAATACGGAAGCACATCTCTCAAAAGTCTTGCTTGAAGGACTGCCTTTACCTGGACAATGCTTTGGTGATCCCTTGGATTCATTATATCAAATTGAGATTTATAGATTTGGGGGCTTATTTACATGTTTAAAAGCTTTATTTGAATAATAACAAAAAATACAGAAGACCAGCAATACAAAGTAAAGCATACTACAAAAGAAACATAACAAGAAAGTGGCTAGTACAAAAACAGAGGAGAAAGCTGTTTAAATTTTTTTAAGGAAATAAGGGGGGGAAGGAGGGGAGAGAAGGAAGGGGAAAAGGAAACTCTTACAATTGATAAGGATAAAATGAAAAAATGAAAAAGGTAAATAAATGCATATTTACAAAGGAATGTGAGAGATAATTCCAATCAAAATAATATATATACAATAAGCCAATAAAGATAAACAAGCATTGGCATAGCCAATAGGTCTCGCCTTTGGGGCCTTATAAGTGTTTAGCCAGAGCTATTGACTTTGCCAATGTCTTCAAGCTGTGCTGTAGAGAAGTGTGGCTGCTGTGCGGCATGCTGAAAAGTTATAATAAAAAAGTGTCAGAAGCATTTTTGTTACTTTATATATGACCAAGAAGGCATTATGTAAAACTGAACGACCATATTAAAAAAGTATTTACAATAAAAATTTTCCTCAGTTTTCTTTTGTTCTTGCAATGCTGGCAACTTGTTTCTGCCTATTGCAATGGTTGTTTGTTAAAGCTTTTTTTGAGGGGCATAAACAATCGGAGGGTGAAGGTTGGGAACTAGTACCTGTATTATAACACTAGCAGCGGCCAGACGCTAGGGGAGAATCAACAGATGCCAGATTCCGAGAGCAGGCTGAGGTGGTGCTGAGAGATGCTGAGGTGGTAGTGGTGGTGGTGGTGACTGTTGCGGAGACGATGCTGAGGTGATGCTGAATGATACTCAGGTGTTGCTGAGTGAAACTGCTGTGGTGCTGAGTGATGCTGTGGCGGCGCTGAGTGATGCTGTGGCGGCGCTGAGTGATGCTGTGGCGGCGCTGAGCGATGCTGTGGGGGCGCTGAGCGATGCAGTGGCGGTGCTGAGCGATGCTGTGGCGGTGCTGAGCGATGCTGTGGTGGCGCTGAGCGATGCTGTGGTGGCGCTGAGCAATGCTGTGGTGGCGCTGAGCGATGCTGTTGTGGCGCTGAGCGATGCTGTGGTGGCACTGAGCGATGCTGTGGTGGTGCTGAGCGATGCTGTGGTGGCGCTGAGTGATGCTGTGGTGGCGCTGAGTGATGCTGTGGTGGCTCTGAGTGATGCTGTGGTTGCGTTGAGTGATGCTGTGATGGCGTTGAGAGATGTTGTGTTGGTGCTGAGTGATGCTGTGCTGGCTCTGAATGATGCTGTGCTGGCTCTGATTGATGCTGTGGTTGCGCTGAGTGATGCTGTGGTGTTGCCGAGTGAGAGATAGAGTGAAGATATAATGCCCAATTAGAGAGGGTGGTGAGAGAGAAAGAGAGAGAAAGGGTGTACATAGAATAAAGAGTGGAGCGGGATAGAGAGAGAGAAAGAAGGGAGAGAGAGTGAATGAAGGAGTTTGAAAGAGAAACAGATAAAGGGGTGAGAGAGAATGAAAGGCTAGAAAAGATAGAGAGGGAGAGTTAATTAAGTAGAGAGAGAATTAGAGAGGGGAGAGAGAGAGAAGGAGAGAGACAATAAGAGTGGGGGTGTGGAGTTTAAATAGAGTGAAGAAGTGACGCGGAAAAGTAACCTTAAATATAGCTTTGTGCTTTGCGCGAATAAGTATTAAAAAAAACAGTGAGAGACAAAAATACTGGTAATTAGGCTGTGACTCCCAATATAAAACAAATAGCGATATAAGGTGAAATCAACCCACCGAAGCAATATTTCTAACTAGACAAAAAAAGCTTGCATTTCAATGCTAATCGCTGTTGTTTTTCATGTGACTGTAGTCCAGGGCCCTGAGTTGGTAATGTGAGCTGCTGCTGCGATTGAAACATCAGAGTCCAGAGAGTTAATGAGCCATGACGAGGAAATGAGGAAGAGATAGGAAACCCAGATGCCAGCTGCGCGTGAACGCCATCGTGAACTCAAGCTGGTCGCCAGCCGAAAGCCAGTGTTTGCACTTCCAAAACCCGCTTACTAAAACTCTCGGCCAGACCAGCGCAAGCGCTGGTGCAGGCCGAGACCTAAAAAGCAGGGAACAGAGAAGATAAACATTCAAGGAGGTTTAAAATTTTCAGCATTTAAACGAGAATTATCTGTAAACGCTATATTGTCTAAATAAGTAGTAAGAGGCAACCAAAAGAGATCTTTATTAACCATTGGCCTACAGGAGGAGGCAAAAGCAATATCAAGTCGATGAAAATGGCAGAGACGATTCCACCAGTGCTGGATAGAGAGTTTTGTAAGTGTTTTCCAGTTGAGAGTGATGTGTTGAAAAGCTAAAGCAAGCATAAGGTCAAAGAGACCATGTGTATGGGAGGGAAGATCTAAAGAATCGGATAGACTCCCAGAGAAAAGAAGAGGAATGGAGTAGGGAGTGCAAATATTAAATAGGCGAGAAATATAGGACCAAATTTTCCCCAGAAATTAGAAACCGAGGGGCAAAGGAAGAGAAGGTGTAGAAGATCAGCATTAGAAGAGCCACAGGTCCAACAGTTTGTATCAGTAGAGTGGGAAAATCGAGCTATAGAGGTAGGAGTAAGAAAAAGTCTATGATAGAGGAAGAACATAGATTGAGTAAGAGAGGCAGAACGAGAAATTTTGAGAGAGCGGGACCAAAGTTTGTCCCAAAGGAGATGGTCCATTCACATCCCAGGTCAGATTCCCATGAAATCTCCAACTTAGGGGCCGATTCCGATCTCGGCCAGTAGTGCTCCGAATCGGATTCGGATTCACCGGATCCGATTCGGAGCCCTGTTTCCCGACCGAATCGTACGCGGGTCCGGCCGAGCGAGTACGATGCAAGCACCCGCGAAATCGCCGACCGACTCGAACGCGGCTTCAACACGCTCCGACCAACTCGCATGGACACGACTCGCACCGCGCTATGGAGACGTGTCCCGGCCGGGTAAGTACGATGCGCGCCGCGAGCAGTCCGACCGACTCGCGCCGTCCGGCTCGAAAAAGCTGTCGGAGCCGGACTTTGGGGGTCCGCGTCGGACCTCCCTGCACGCGTGAGCGCGCGAGTCGCACACAGGGGGACCCATGGGTCCCCCTACCTGTGCATGTATGCCGCGATGCGCATGGACGCATACCCGCTGTAGGGGCGCCCTTGTTCGCCTCGCACCCATTGAGTCAATGGGAGCCCGCGTACGCGTTGTACGACCGGCTCCCATTGACTTCAATGGAGTCCGACCGACTCGAGTCCGATAGCATGCGAATGCATCGTACTCGTCCGGTCGGACTGCTAGGAGTCCGATTCGGTCGGAATTCTCTCCGGGTCCGGCTCGGTCGAGAGATTTCCGGCCG
>CAWUFW010023755.1:0-70180 GCA_963921515.1 Calotriton arnoldi | reverse complement strand
TGGAATGTCCCCCAAGAACACTTCCCACACAGCCCCGTGAATAAGGCTGTCCAGCGCGCGCTCGCAGCTCCATGTGAACTTGACCCCCCAGTCACTGACCTTGTGACTGGATCGCCGCTGCGGCACGCCGCCGCGTGAAGAGGGTGCTGAGGTGGGGAAGACCCTCTCCCCCGTTGCATAACTGGTGAGGTGCGCCGTCCGCTGCCCCTCACCGAGCTGAGAAATCCACCGCCTGGGCCCGGGGCCCCTGCCGCTGCAAGCCGCGGCCGAGAATAACCCCGCCGCGGCCCCCGAGGGCCGCGTGAGCCGAGCTGGGGCCTTCCTGCGGCCTCCAGGCCCCGTGGGCCGCCGTTGCCCGTGGGGCCGGGGACGCTAGTGACCGCGTCATGGGTCGCGCCCGCAGAGACCGCGGCGGGATTGGCCCCGCCCGAGCCAGCAGCCAAAGAAGAAGGAGGAGGCGGGGAGGCGTCCTGCAGCAGCAGACGAAGGCCGCGTGCAGCGTTGGCCCAGCCGGAGCCAATCGGGAAGGCGTCCAGAAGGGCTCCACACTGCCGACTTGGGAGCCCCCGGAAGAGGAGAGACGCGACGCGCGGTGGCCCAGCCGGGCCCATCCGGGAGAGACGTCCGAGGGCTCCTGCCAACGGGAGGCCCCAGGAAGGCTCGCCGCCGCGTTAGGGCCCGGGCGCCGTCGAGCCCGCCCCCCAGCCACGTCCGGAGGTGAGGAAAGAAGCTTCGTGTGTCCTCGCGGGAAGCCGGAGCCGTCCTGAAAGGACTGCCGGCTCCCGCTCCGTGTCCCCCTCTGTCTCACTCCTGACTCCACGGGGGCCGGAGGAGTGGCCTACCGGCCCCCAACGAAGCGATAACGCCGCGGAGAGCTCCATGGCCTCGGGGAGAAATTCATCGCGCCAGGCCGGAGGGCCGTGAGACTCGCGCCGGGCCCAGCCCCCGTCCAACAGAGGGCTGGCCCGGGGGAGAGTCGGCCGGAGGCACAGCGGCCAGCAACAGCGGCACGCAGGCCAGAGCCCAGGAGGCCCCTAGGGCTCTGGGTTACGCCCCTGGGGGCCGGGGCCCACGCTTCTGACAAGGGATTAAGGAGGGAGGGGCCTTCCACGCAGCGTTTTGTACCAGGCCAGGCACCTGGTGAGAAAGGGCCCTAGCCCTAATTTAACCCTCACCTCCCCTGGGAGATATAGGAGTCCCCCCTCATAGGAAGCCCCAGCTGCTGGACATGTTGAGGGGGTTCCCTCTAGGATTCCCTCCCGCCCTAGTGTACCTGGGCTGTGCTGAGTAGCTAGGCCTGATGTATGCTTAGGGGCCAGAGATGTTAATGCCTAAAAAGTGTTGTGCTGCATTCTAGGCCCTACTTTGTTCTAGCGCACCGAATCATTATTGGTGCTGTGATTTTTAAAGGAACTAATTCCTGCGGCCTTTTTAGTGGCCAGAACTGTTGAGGTCTTTTTAAGCGAGATGCGCACCAGTTAAAGGAATGTATAATCTGCATAAAAGTGAATGCCGTCTTGATTGATATAGAGAACCACAGATTTTACTTACACAAGCCTGGTGTGGTGTCCGGTTATTGCTCCGCATTACTGAGTTAAAAGTAGGGAGTGTGCTGCACAACTGCCTTACACATTGCCTTCGGCGTTGCCTTTCCCCGCTCTTGCGCCATGCTACCGTAACGGACTCGGCAACCCTGTTTCCAACAGCTCTCCTCTCGCCCCTCTCTCCACATCTTTCCCTGCTTCCGCTCTAACCTCGCCCCTCTCTCCACAGCTCTCCCTGCTTCCGCTCTCCCCTCGTCCCTCTCTCCACAGCTCACCCTGCTTCCGAACTCCTCTCGCCCCTCTCTCCATAGCTCTCCCAGCTTCCTCTGTCCTCTCGCCCATCTCCCAGCTCTCCCTGCTTCCGCTCTCCTCTCGCCCCTCTCTCCACAGCTTTCCCTGCTTCCACTCTCCTCTCGTCCCTCTCTTCACAGCTCTCCCTGCTTCTGCTCTCCTCTCGCCTATCTCCACAGCTTACCCTGCTTCCGCTCTCCCCTCGTCCCTCTCTCCACAGCTCTCCCTGCTTCCGCTCTCCCCTAGTCCCTCTCTCCACAGCTCTCCCTGCTTCCGCTCTCCTCTCGCCCCTCTCTCCACAGCTCTCCCTGCTTCCACTCTCCTCTCGTCCCTCTCTCCACAGCTCTCCCTGCTTCCGCTCTCCTCTCGCCCCTCTCTCCACAGCTCTCCCTGCTTCCGCTCTCCTCTCGTCCCTCTCTCCACAGCTCTCCCTGCTTCCACTCTCCTCTCGCCCCTCTCTCCACAGCTCTCCCTGCTTCCGCTCTCCTCTCACCCCTCTCTCCGCAGCTCTCCCTGCTTCTGCTCTCCCCTCGTCCCCTCTCTCCACAGCTCTCCCTGCTTCCGCTCTCCTCTCGCCCCTCTCTCCACAGCTCTCCCTGCTTCCACTCTCCTCTCGTCCCTCTCTCCACAGCTCTCCTTGCTTCCACTCTCCTCTCGTCCCTCTCTCCACAGCTCTCCCAGCTTCCGCTCTCCTCTCGCCCCTCTCTCTACAGCTCTCCCTGCTTCTGCTCTCCCGCTCGTCCCTCTCTCCACAGCTCTCCCTGCTTCCGCTCTAATCTCGCCCCTCTCTCCACTGCTCTCCCTGCTTCCGCTCTCCTCTCGCCCCTCTCTCCACAGATCACCCTGCTTCCGCTCTCCTCTCGCCCCTCTCTCTACAGCTCTCCCTGCTTCTGCTCTCCCGCTCGTCCCTCTCTCCACAGCTCTCCCTGCTTCCGCTCTCCTCTCGCCCCTCTCTCCACTGCTCTCCCTGCTTCCGCTCTCCTCTCGCCCCTCTCTCCACAGATCTCCTTGCTTCCGCTCTCCTCTCGCCCCTCTCTCCACAGCTCTCCTGCTTCCACTCTCCTCTCGCCCATCTCCACAGCTCTCCTGCTTCCGCTCTCCCCTCGTCCCTCTCTCCACAGCTCTCCCTGCTTCCGCTCTCCTCTCGCCCTCTCTCCACAGCTCTCCCTGCTTCCGCTCTCCTCTCGTCCCTCTCTCCACAGCTCTCCTTGCTTCCACTCTCCTCTCGTCCCTCTCTCCACAGCTCTCCCTGCTTCCGCTCTCCTCTCGCCCCTCTCTCCACAGCTCTCCCTGCTTCCGCTCTCCTCTCGCCCCTCTCTCCACAGCTCTCCCTGCTTCCGCTCTCCCCTCGTCCCTCTCTCCACAGCTCTCCCTGCTTCCACTCTCCTCTCGTCCCTCTCTCCACAGCTCTCCCTGCTTCCGCTCTCCTCTCGCCCCTCTCTCCACAGCTCTCCCTGCTTCCGCTCTCCCCTCGTCCCTCTCTCCACAGCTCTCCCTGCTTCCGCTCTCCTCTCGTCCCTCTCTCCACAGCTCTCCCTGCTTCCGCTCTCCTCTCGTCCCTCTCTCCACAGCTCTCCCTGCTTCCGCTCTCACTCTCGCCCTCTCTCCACAGCTCTCCCTGCTTCCACTCTCCTCTCGTCCCTCTCTCCACAGCTCTCCCTGCTTCCGCTCTCCTCTCGCCCCTCTCTCCACAGCTCTCCCTGCTTCCGCTCTCCTCTCGCCCCTCTCTCCACAGCTCTCCCTGCTTCCGCTCTCCTCTCGTCCCTCTCTCCACAGCTCTCCCTGCTTCCGCTCTCCTCTCGCCCCTCTCTCCACAGCTCTCCCTGCTTCCGCTCTCCTCTCGTCCCTCTCTCCACAGCTCTCCCTGCTTCCACTCTCCTCTCGCCCCTCTCTCCACAGCTCTCCCTGCTTCCGCTCTCCTCTCGCCCCTCTCTCCACAGCTCTCCCTGCTTCCGCTCTCCCCTCGTCCCTCTCTCCACAGCTCTCCCTGCTTCCGCTCTCCTCTCGCCCATCTCCACAGCTCTCCCTGCTTCCGCTCTCCTCTCGCCCCTCTCTCCACAGCTCTCCCTGCTTCCACTCTCCTCTCGTCCCTCTCTCCACAGCTCTCCCTGCTTCCACTCTCCTCTCGTCCCTCTCTCCACAGCTCTCCCTGCTTCCGCTCTCCTCTCGCCCCTCTCTCTACAGCTCTCCCTGCTTCTGCTCTCCCGCTCGTCCCTCTCTCCACAGCTCTCCCTGCTTCCGCTCTAATCTCGCCCCTCTCTCCACTGCTCTCCCTGCTTCCGCTCTCCTCTCGCCCCTCTCTCCACAGATCTCCTTGCTTCCGCTCTCCTCTCGCCCCTCTCTCCACAGCTCTCCCTGCTTCCGCTCTCCTCTCGCCCCTCTCTCCACAGCTCTCCCTGCTTCCGCTCTCCCCTCGTCCCTCTCTCCACAGTTCTCCCTGCTTCCGCTCTCCTCTCGCCCCTCTAGCCACAGCTCTCCCTGCTTCCACTCTCCTGTCGCCCATCTCCACAGCTCTCCCTGCTTCCGCTCTCCCCTCGTCCCTCTCTCCACAGCTCTCCCTGCTTCCGCTCTCCTCTCGCCCCTCTCTCCACAGCTCTCCCTGCTTCCTCTCTCCTCTCGCCCATCTCCACAGCTCTCCCTGCTTCCGCTCTCCTCTCGCCCCTCTCTCCACAGCTCTCCCTGCTTCCACTCTCCTCTCGTCCCTCTCTCCACAGCTCTCCCTGCTTCCACTCTCCTCTCGTCCCTCTCTCCACAGCTCTCCCTGCTTCCGCTCTCCTCTCGTCCCTCTCTCCACAGCTCTCCCTGCTTCCGCTCTCCCCTCGTCCCTCTCTCCACAGCTCTCCCTGCTTCCGCTCTCCCCTCGTCCCTCTCTCCACAGCTCTCCCTGCTTCCGCTCTCCCCTCGTCCCTCTCTCCACAGCTCTCCCTGCTTCCGCTCTCCTCTCGCCCCTCTCTCCACAGCTCTCCCTGCTTCCACTCTCCTCTCGTCCCTCTCTCCACAGCTCTCCCTGCTTCCGCTCTCCTCTCGTCCCTCTCTCCACAGCTCTCCTGCTCGCTCTCTCTGCTCTCTCCACAGCTCTCCTGCTCCCTCTCCCCGTCCCTCTCTCCACAGCTCTCCCTGCTTCCGCTCTCCTCTCGTCCCTCTCTCCACAGCTCTCCCTGCTTCTGCTCTCCTCTCACCCCTCTCTCCACAGCTCTCCCTGCTTCAGCTCTCCTTTCGCCCCTCTCTCCACAGCTCTCCCTGTTTCCGCTCTCCCCTCGTCCCTCTCTCCACAGCTCTCCCTGCTTCAGCTCTCCTTTCGCCCCTCTCTCCACAGCTCTCCCTGCTTCCGATCTCCCCTTGTCCCTCCCTCCACAGCTCTCCCTGCTTCCGCTCTCCCCTCGTCCCTCTCTGAGCAGCTCTCCCTGCTTCCACTCTCTGCTCATCCCTTGCTTCCGCTCTCCTCTCGCCCCTCTCGCCACAGCTCTCCCTGCTTCTGCTCTCCCCTCGTCCCTCTCTCCACAGCTTTCCCTGCTTCCGCTCTCCTCTCGCCCCTCTCTCCACAGCTCTCCCTGCTTCCGCTCGTCCCTCGTCCCTCTCTCCATAGCTCTCCCTGCTTCTGCTCTCCCCTCATCCCTCTCTCCACAGCTCTCCCTTCTTCCGCTCTCCTCTCGCCCCTCTCTCCACAGCTTTCTCTGCTTCCGCTCTCCTCTCGCCCCTCTCTCCACAGCTCTCCCTGCTTCCGTTCTCCCCTCGTCCCTCTCTCCACAGCTCTCCCTGCTTCCGCTCTCCCCTCGTCCCTCTCTCCACAGCTCTCCCTGCTTCCGCTCTCCCCTCGTCCCTCTCTCCACAGCTCTCCCTGCTTCCGCTCTCCCCTCGTCCCTCTCTCCACAGCTCTTCCTGCTTCCGCTCTCCTCTCGCCCCTCTCTCCACAGCTCTCCCTGCTTCCGCTCTCCTCTCGCCCATCTCCACAGCACTCCCTGCTTCCGCTCTCCCCTCGTCCCTCTCTCCACTACTCTCCCTGCTTCCGCTCTCCTCTCACCCCTCTCTCCACAGCTCTCCCTGCTTCCACTCTCCTCTCGTCCCTCTCTCCACAGCTCTCCCTGCTTCCGCTCCCCTCTCGCCCATCTCCACAGCTCTCCCTGCTTCCGCTCTCCTCTCGCCCCTCTCTCCACAGCTCTCCCTGCTTCAGCTCTCCTCTTGCCCATCTCCACAGCTCTCCCTGCTTCCGCTCTCCCTTCGTCCCTCCCTTCACAGCTCTCCCTGCTTCCGCTCTCCCCTCGTCCCTCTCTCCACAGCTCTCCCTGCTTCTGCTCTCCTCTCGCCCCTCCCTCCACAGCTCTCCCTGCTTCCACTCTCCCCTCGTCCCTCTCTCCACAGCTCTCCCTGCTTCCGCTCTCCTCTCGCCCCTCTCTCCACAGCTCTCCCTGCTTCCGCTCTCCTCTCGCCCCTCTCTCCACAGCTCTCCCTGCTTCCGCTCTCCCCTCGTCCCTCTCTCCACAGCTCTCCCTGCTTCCGCTCTCCTCTCGCCCCTCTCTCCACAGCTCTCCCTGCTTCTGCTCTCCCCTCGTCCCTCTCTCCACAGCTCTCCCTGCTTCCGCTCTCCCCTCGTCCCTCTCTCCACAGCTCTCCCTGCTTCCGCTTTCCTCTCGCCCCTCTCTCCACAGCTCTCCCTGCTTCGGCTCTCCCCTCGTCCCTCTCTCCACAGCTCTCCCTGCTTCCGCTCTCCTCTCGTCCCTCTCTCTACAGCTCTCCCTGCTTCCGTTCTCCTCTCGCCCATCTCCACAGCTCCCCCTGCTTCTGCTCTCCTCTCGCCCCTCTCTCCACAGCTCTCCCTGCTTCCGCTCTCCTCTCGTCCCTCTCTCCACAGCTCTCCCTGCTTCCGCTCTCCTCTCGCCCCTCTCTCCACAGCTCTCCCTGCTTCTGCTCTCCTCTCACCCCTCTCTCCACAGCTCTCCCTGCTTCCGCTCTCCCCTCGCCCCTCTCTCCACAGCTCTCCCTGCTTCCACTCTCCTCTTGTCCCTCTCTCCACAGCTCTCCCTGCTTCCGCTCTCCTCTCGTCCCTCTCTCCACAGCTCTCCCTGCTTCCGCTCTCCTCTCGCCCCTCTCTCCACAGCTCTCCCTGCTTCCGCTCTCCTCTCGCCCCTCTCTCCACAGCTCTCCCTGCTTCCGCTCTCCTCTCGCCCATCTCCACAGCTCTCCCTGCTTCCGCTCTCCCCTCGTCCCTCCCTCCACAGCTCTCCCTGCTTCCGCTCTCCCCTCGCCCCTCTCTCCACAGCTCTCCCTGCTTCCGCTCTCCTCTCGCCCCTCTCTCCACAGCTCTCCCTGCTTCCGCTCTCCTCTCGTCCCTCTCTCCACAGCTCTCCCTGCTTCCGCTCTCCTCTCGCCCCTCTCTCCACAGCTCTCCCTGCTTCCGCTCTCCTCTCGCCCATCTCCACAGCTCTCCCTGCTTCCGCTCTCCTCTCGTCCCTCCCTCCACAGCTCTCCCTGCTTCCGCTCTCCTCTCGCCCCTCTCTCCACAGCTCTCCCTGCTTCTGCTCTCCTCTCGCCCATCTCCACAGCTCTCCCTGCTTCCGCTCTCCTCTCGTCCCTCTCTCCACAGCTCTCCCTGCTTCCGCTCTCCCCTCGTCCCTCTCTCCACAGCTCTCCCTGCTTCCACTCTCCTCTCGTCCCTCTCTCCACAGCTCTCCCTGCTTCCGCTCTCCCCTCGTCCCTCCCTCCACAGCTCTCCCTGCTTCCGCTCTCCCCTCGTCCCTCTCTCCACAGCTCTCCCTGCTTCCGCTCTCCTCTCGCCCCTCTCTCCACAGCTCTCCCTGCTTCTGCTCTCCTCTCGCCCCTCTCTCCACAGCTCTCCCTGCTTCCACTCTCCCCTCGTCCCTCTCTCCACAGCTCTCCCTGCTTCTGCTCTCCTCTCGCCCCTCTCTCCACAGCTCTCCCTGCTTCCGCTCTCCCCTCGTCCCTCTCTCCACAGCTCTCCCTGCTTCCACTCTCCTCTCGCCCCTCTCCACAGCTCTCCCTGCTTCCGCTCTCCTCTCGCCCTCTCTCCACAGCTCTCCCTGCTTCCGCTCTCCCTCGTCCCTCTCTCCACAGCTCTCCCTGCTTCCGCTCTCCTCATCGCCTCTCTCCACAGCTCTCCCTGCTTCCGCTCTCCTCTCGCCCCTCTCTCCACTCTCCCTGCTTCCGCCTCCTCTCCCTCCCACAGCTCTCCTGCTCAGCTCTCCCTGCCCTTCTCCACAGCTCTCCCTGTCGCTCTCCTGCTCTCCACAGCTCTCCTGCTTCCGCTCTCCCCTCGCCTCTCTCCACAGCTCTCCTGCTTCCGCTCTCCTCTCGCCCCTCTCTCCACAGCTCTCCCTGCTTCCGCTCTCCTCTCGCCCCTCTCTCCACAGCTCTCCCTGCTTCCGCTCTCCTCTCGCCCCTCTCTCCACAGCTCTCCCTGCTTCCGCTCTCCTCTCGCCCATCTCTCCACAGCTCTCCCTGCTTCCACTCTCCTCTCGTCCCTCTCTCCACAGCTCTCCCTGCTTCCGCTCTCCTCTCGCCCCTCTCCACAGCTCTCCTGCTTCCGCTCTCCTCTCGCCCTCTCTCACAGCTCTCCCTGCTTCCGCTCTCCTCTCGCCCATCTCCACAGCTCTCCCTGCTCCGCTCTCCCTCGCCCTCTCTCCACAGCTCTCCCTGCTTCGCTCTCCTCTCGTCCCTCTCTCCACAGCTCTCCCTGCTTCCGCTCTCCTCTCGTCCCTCTCTCCACAGCTCTCCCTGCTTCCGCTCTCCTCTCGCCCCTCTCTCCACAGCTCTCCCTGCTTCCGCTCTCCTCTCACGCCCCTCCTCCACAGCTCTCCCTGCTTCCGCTCTCCTCTCGTCCCTCTCTCCACAGCTCTCCCTGCTTCCGCTCTCCTCTCGCCCCTCTCTCCACAGCTCTCCCTGCTTCCGCTCTCCTCTCGCCCATCTCCACAGCTCCGCCTGCTTCCGCTCTCCTCTCGCCCCTCTCTCCACAGCTCTCCCTGCTTCCGCTCTCCCCTCGCCCCCCTCTCCACAGCTCTCCCTGCTTCCGCTCTCCTCTTGCCCCTCTCTCCACAACTCTCCCTGCTTCCGCTTTCACCTCGTCCCTCCCTCCACAGCTCTCCCTGCTTCCACTCTCCTCGTCCCCTCTCTCCACAGCTCTCCCTGCTTCCGCTCTCCTCTCGCCCCTCTCTCCACAGCTCTCCCTGCTTCCGCTCTCCTCTCGCCCCTCTCTCCACAGCTCTCCCTGCTTCCGCTCTCCTCTCGCCCCTCTCTCCACAGCTCTCCCTGCTTCTGCTCTCCCCTCGTCCCTCTCTCCACAGCTCTCCCTGCTTCCGCTCTCCTCTCGTCCCTCTCTCCACAGCTCTCCCTGCTTCCGCTCTCCTCTCGCCCCTCTCTCCACAGCTCTCCCTGCTTCCGCTCTCCTCTCGCTCCCTCTTTCCACAGCTCTCCCTACTTCCGCTCTCCCCTAGTCCCTCTCTCCATGGCTCTCCCTGCTTCCACTCTCCCCTCGCCCCTCTCTCCATGGCTCTCCCTACTTCGGCTCTCCTCTCGCCCCTCCCTCCACAGCTCTCCCTGCTTCCGCTCTCCCCTCGTCCCTCTCTCCACAGCTCTGCCTGCTTCCGCTCTCCTCTCGCCCCTCTCTCCACAGCTCTCCCTGCTTCCGCTCTCCCCTCGTCCCTCTCTCCACAGCTCTCCCTGCTTCCGCTCTCCTCTCGTCCCTCTCTCCACAGCTCTCCCTGCTTCCGCTCTCCTCTCGCATCTCTCTCCACAGCTCTCCCTGCTTCCACTCTCTCTCCCCCCTCTTTCCACAGCTCTCCCTGTTTCGGCTCTCCCCTCGCCCCTCTCTCCACAGCTCTCCCTGCTTCCCGCCTCTCCGTCCCTCCCTCCCCCCCCTCCACAGCTCTTCCTGCTTCCACTCTCCTCGCCCCTCTCACAGCTCTCCCTGCTTCCGCTCTCCTCTCGTCCCTCTCTCCACAGCTCTCCCTGCTTCCGCTCTCCTCTCGCCCCTCTCTCCACAGCTCTCCCTGCTTCGGCTCTCCTCTCGCCCCTCCCTCCACAGCTCTCCCTGCTTCCACTCTCCTCTCGTCCCTCTCTCCACAGCTCTTCCTGCTTCGGCTCTCCTCTCGCCCCTCCCTTCACAGCTCTCCCTGCTTCCGCTCTCCCCTCGCCCCTCTCTCCACAGCTCTCCCTGCTTCCGCTCTCCTCTCGCCCCTCTCTCCACAGCTCTCCTGCTTCTGCTCTCCTCTCGCCTATCTCCACAGCTCTCCCTGCTTCCGCTCTCCTCTCGCCCCTCTCTCCACAGCTCTCCCTGCTTCCGCTCTCCTCTCGTCCCTCTCTCCACAGCTCTCCCTGCTTCCGCTCTCCCCTCGTCCCTCTCTCCACAGCTCTCCCTGCTTCCGCTCTCCCCTCGTCCCTCTCTCCACAGCTCTCCCTGCTTCCGCCTCCTCTCGCCTCTCCACAGCTCCCTGCTCGCTCTCCTCCCTCTCCACAGCTCTCCCTGCTTCCGCTCTCCTCTCGCCCCTCTCTCCACAGCTCTCCCTGCTTCCGCTCTCCTCTCGCCCCTCTCTCCACAGCTCTCCCTGCTTCCGCTCTCCTCTCGTCCCTCTCTCCACAGCTCTCCCTGCTTCCGCTCTCCTCTCGCCCCTCTCTCCACAGCTCTCCCTGCTTCCGCTCTCCTCTCGTCCCTCTCTCCACAGCTCTCCCTGCTTCCGCTCTCCTCTCGCCCCTCTCTCCACAGCTCTCCCTGCTTCCGCTCTCCTCTCGCCCCTCTCTCCACAGCTCTCCCTGCTTCCGCTCTCCTCTCGCCCATCTCCACAGCTCTCCCTGCTTCTGCTCTCCTCTCGCCCCTCTCTCCACAGCTCTCCCTGCTTCCGCTCTCCTCTCGCCCCTCTCTCCACAGCTCTCCCTGCTTCCGCTCTCCCCTCGTCCCTCTCTCCACAGCTCTCCCTGCTTCCGCTCTCCTCTCGTCCCTCTCTCCACAGCTCTCCCTGCTTCCGCTCTCCTCTCGTCCCTCTCTCCACAGCTCTCCCTGCTTCCGCTCTCCTCTCGCCCCTCTCTCCACAGCTCTCCTGCTTCCGCTCTCCTCTCGCCCCTCTCTCACCAGCTCTCCCTGCTTCCACTCTCCCCTCGCCCCTCTCTCCACAGCTCTCCCTGCTTCCGCTCTCCTCTCGCCCCTCTCTCCACAGCTCTCCCTGCTTCCGCTCTCCTCTCGCCCCTCTCTCCACAGCTCTCCCTGCTTCCGCTCTCCTCTCGTCCCTCTCCACAGTTCTCCTGCTTCCCCTCTCCCCTCTCCCCTCTCTCCACAGCTCTCCCTGCTTCCACTATCCTCTCGTCCCTCTCTCCACAGCTCTCCCTGCTTCGGCTCTCCTCTCGCCCCTCTCTCCACAGCTCTCCCTGCTTCCACTCTCCTCTCGTCCCTCTCTCCACAGCTCTCCCTGCTTCCGCTCTCCTCTCGCCCCTCTCTCCACAGCTCTCCCTGCTTCCGCTCTCCCCTCGTCCCTCTCTCCACAGCTCTCCCTGCTTCCGCTCTCCTCTCGTCCCTCTCTCCACAGCTCTCCCTGCTTCCGCTCTCCTCTCGCCCCTCTCTCCACAGCTCTCCCTGCTTCCGCTCTCCTCTCGTCCCTCTCTCCACAGCTCTCCCTGCTTCCGCTCTCCTCTCGCCCCTCTCTCCACAGCTCTCCCTGCTTCCGCTCTCCTCTCGCCCCTCTCCACAGCTCTCCCTGCTTCCGCTCTCCTCTCGCCCCTCTCTCCACAGCTCTCCCTGCTTCCACTCTCCTCTCGTCCCTCTCTCCACAGCTCTCCCTGCTTCCGCTCTCCTCTCGCCCCTCTCTCCACAGCTCTCCCTGCTTCCGCTCTCCTCTCGTCCCTCTCTCCACAGCTCTCCCTGCTTCCGCTCTACTCTCGCCCATCTCCACAGCTCTCCCTGCTTCTGCTCTCCTCTCACCCCTCTCTCCACAGCTCTCCCTGCTTCCGCTCTCATCTCGCCCATCTCCACAGCTCTCCCTGCTTCCGCTCTCCCCTCGTCCCTCCCTCCACAGCTCTCCCTGCTTCCGCTCTCCCCTCGTCCCTCTCTCCCACAGCTCTCCCTGCTTCCGCTCTCCTCTCGCCCCTCTCTCCACAGCTCTCCCTGCTTCCGCTCTCCTCTCGCCCTCTCTCCACAGCTCTCCCTGCTTCCGCTCTCCTCTCGCCCTCTCTCCACAGCTCTCCCTGCTTCCGCTCTCCCCTCGTCCCTCTCTCCACAGCTCTCCCTGCTTCCGCTCTCCTCTCGCCCCTCTCTCCACAGCTCTCCCTGCTTCCGCTCTCCTCTCGCCCCTCTCTCCACAGCTCTCCCTGCTTCCGCTCTCCTCTCGCCCCTCTCTCCACAGCTCTCCCTGCTTCCGCTCTCCTCTCGTCCCTCTCCTCCACAGCTCTCCCTGCTTCCGCTCTCCTCTCGTCCCTCTCTCCACAGCTCTCCCTGCTTCCGCTCTCCTCTCGTCCCCTCTCTCCACAGCTCTCCCTGCTTCCGCTCTCCTCTCGCCCCTCTCTCCACAGCTCTCCCTGCTTCCGCTCTCCTCTTGCCCCTCTCTCCACAGCTCTCCCTGCTTCCACTCTCCTCTCGTCCCTCTCTCCACAGCTCTTCCTGCTTCGGCTCTCCTCTCGCCCCTCCCTCCACAGCTCTCCCTGCTTCCGCTCTCCCCTCGCCCCTCTCTCCACAGCTCTCCCTGCTTCGGCTCTCCTCTCGCCCCTCTCTCCACAGCTCTCCCTGCTTCCGCTCTCCTCTCGCCCTCTCCACAGCTCTCCTCTCTCCACAGCTCTCCTGCTTCCGCTCTCTCCGCCCCTCTCTCCACAGCTCTCCTGCTTCCGCTCTGCCCTCTCTCCACAGCTCTCCCTGCTTCCACTCTCCTCTCGCCCCTCTCTCCACAGCTCTCCCTGCTTCCGCTCTCCTCTCGCCCCTCTCTCCACAGCTCTCCCTGCTTCCACTCTCCCCTCGTCCCTCTCTCCACAGCTCTCCCTGCTTCCGCTCTCCTCTCGCCCACTCTCCACAGCTCTCCCTGCTTCCGCTCTCCTCTCGTCCCTCTCTCCACAGCTCTCCCTGCTTCCGCTCTCCTCTCGCCCTCTCTCCACAGCTCTCCCTGCTTCCGCTCTCCCTCGTCCCTCTCTCCACAGCTCTCCCTGCTTCCGCTCTCCTCTCGCCCTCTCTCCACAGCTCTCCCTGCTTCCGCTCTCCTCTCGTCCCTCTCTCCACAGCTCTCCCTGCTTCCGCTCTCCTCTCGCCCCTCTCTCCACAGCTCTCCCTGCTTCCGCTCTCCTCTCGCCCTCTCTCCACAGCTCTCCCTGCTTCGCTCTCCTCTCGCCCCTCTCTCCACAGCTCTCCCTGCTTCCGCTCTCCTCTCGCCCTCTCTCCACAGCTCTCCTGCTTCCGCTCTCCCTCGTCCCTCTCCACAGCTCTCCCGCTTCTGCTCTCCCCTCTCTCCACAGCTCTCCCTGCTTCCGCTCTCCTCTCGTCCCTCTCTCCACAGCTCTCCCTGCTTCCGCTCTCCTCTCGCCCTCTCTCCACAGCTCTCCCTGCTTCCGCTCTCCTCTCGTCCCTCTCTCCACAGCTCTCCCTGCTTCCGCTCTCCTCTCGTCCCTCTCTCCACAGCTCTCCCTGCTTCCGCTCTCCTCTCGCCCCTCTCTCCACAGCTCTCCCTGCTTCCGCTCTCCTCTCGCCCCTCTCTCCACAGCTCTCCCTGCTTCCGCTCTCCTCTCGCCCTCTCTCCACAGCTCTCCCTGCTTCCGCTCTCCTCTCGTCCCTCTCTCCACAGCTCTCCCTGCTTCCGCTCTCCTCTCGCCCCTCTCTCCACAGCTCTCCTGCTTCCATGCTCCTCTCCCACTCTCCTGCTCTCCTCGTCCCTCTCTCCACAGCTCTCCCTGCTTCCGCTCTCCCCTCGTCCCTCTCTCCACAGCTCTCCCTGCTTCCGCTCTCCTCTCGCCCCTCTCTCCACAGCTCTCCCTGCTTCCACTCTCCTCTCGCCCCTCTCTCCACAGCTCTCCCTGCTTCAGCTCTCCTCTCGCCCCTCTCTCCACAGCTCTCCCTGCTTCCACTCTCCTCTCGTCCCTCTCTCCACAGCTCTCCCTGCTTCCGCTCTCCTCTCGTCCCTCTCTCCACAGCTCTCCCTGCTTCCGCTCTCCTCTCGTCCTCTCTCCACAGCTCTCCCTGCTTCCGCTCTCCTCTCGTCCCTCTCTCCACAGCTCTCCCTGCTTCCGCTCTCCTCTCGCCCCTCTCTCCACAGCTCTCCCTGCTTCCGCTCTCCTCTCGTCCCTCTCTCCACAGCTCTCCTGCTTCCGCTCTCCTCTCGTCCCTCTCTCCACAGCTCTCCCTGCTTCCGCTCTCCTCTCGCCCCTCTCTCCACAGCTCTCCCTGCTTCCGCTCTCCCTCTCGTCCCTCTCCACAGCTCTCCCTGCTTCCGCTCTCCTCTCGTCCCTCTCTCCACAGCTCTCCCTGCTTCCGCTCTCCTCTCGTCCCTCTCTCCACAGCTCTCCCTGCTTCCGCTCTCCTCTCGCCCTCTCTCCACAGCTCTCCCTGCTTCCGCTCTCCTCTCGCCCCTCTCTCCACAGCTCTCCTGCTTCCGCTCTCCTCTCGCCCTCTCCACAGCCTCCTGCTTCCGCTCTCCCTCGTCCCTCTCTCCACAGCTCTCCCTGCTTCCGCTCTCCTCTCGCCCCTCTCTCCACAGCTCTCCTGCTTCTGCTCTCCCTCGTCCCTCTCTCCACAGCTCTCCCTGCTTCCACTCTCCTCTCGCCCCTCTCTCCACAGCTCTCCCTGCTTCCGCTCTCCTCTCGCCCCTCTCTCCACAGCTCTCCTGCTTCCGCTCTCCTCTCGCCCCTCTCTCCACAGCTCTCCCTGCTTCCGCTCTCCTCTCGTCCCTCTCTCCACAGCTCTCCCTGCTTCCGCTCTCCTCTCGCCCCTCTCTCCACAGCTCTCCCTGCTTCCGCTCTCCTCTCGCCCCTCTCTCCACAGCTCTCCTGCTTCTGCTCCCTCTCGTCCCTCTCCACAGCTCTCCCTGCTTCCGCTCTCCCCTCATCCCTCTCTCCACAGCTCTCCCTGCTTCCGCTCTCCTCTCGCCCCTCTCTCCACAGCTCTCCCTGCTTCCGCTCTCCTCTCGCCCCTCTCTCCACAGCTCTCCCTGCTTCCGCTCTCCTCTCGCCCCTCTCTCCACAGCTCTCCTTGCTTCCACTCTCCTCTCGTCCCTCTCTCCACAGCTCTCCCTGCTTCCGCTCTCCTCTCGCCCCTCTCTCCACTGCTCTCCCTGCTTCCGCTCTCCTCTCGCCCATCTCCACAGCTCTCCCTGCTTCCGCTCTCCTCTCGCCCCTCTCTCCACAGCTCTCCCTGCTTCCACTCTCCTCTCGTCCCTCTCTCCACAGCTCTCCCTGCTTCCGCTCTCCTCTCGCCCCTCTCTCCACAGCTCTCCCTGCTTCCGCTCTCCTCTCGCCCCTCTCTCCACAGCTCTCCCTGCTTCCGCTCTCCCCTCGTCCCTCTCTCCACAGCTCTCCCTGCTTCCGCTCTCCTCTCGTCCCTCTCTCCACAGCTCTCCCTGCTTCCGCTCTCCTCTCGCCCCTCTCTCCACAGCTCTCCCTGCTTCCGCTCTCCTCTCGTCCCTCTCTCCACAGCTCTCCCTGCTTCCGCTCTCCCCTCGCCCCTCTCTCCACAGCTCTCCCTGCTTCCGCTCTCCTCTCGTCCCTCTCTCCACAGCTCTCCCTGCTTCCGCTCTCCTCTCGCCCCTCTCTCCACAGCTCTCCCTGCTTCCGCTCTCCTCTCGCCCCTCTCTCCACAGCTCTCCCTGCTTCCGCTCTCCTCTCGCCCATCTCCACAGCTCTCCCTGCTTCCGCTCTCCCCTCGTCCCTCTCTCCACAGCTCTCCCTGCTTCCGCTCTCCTCTCGCCCCTCTCTCCACAGCTCTCCCTGCTTCCGCTCTCCCCTCGTCCCTCTCTCCACAGCTCTCCCTGCTTCCGCTCTCCCCTCGTCCCTCTCTCCACAGCTCTCCCTGCTTCTGCTCTCCTCTCGCCCCTCTCTCCACAGCTCTCCCTGCTTCCGCTCTCCCCTCGTCCCTCTCTCCACAGCTCTCCCTGCTTCCGCTCTCCCCTCGTCCCTCTCTCCACAGCTCTCCCTGCTTCCGCTCTCCTCGCCTCTCTCCAGCTCTCCTGCTTCGCTCTCCTCTCCCCTCTCTCCACAGCTCTCCCTGCTTCCACTCTCCCCTCGTCCCTCTCTCCACAGCTCTCCCTGCTTCCGCTCTCCTCTCGCCCCTCTCTCCACAGCTCTCCCTGCTTCCACTCTCCCCTCGTCCCTCTCTCCACAGCTCTCCCTGCTTCCGCTCTCCTCTCGCCCCTCTCTCCACAGCTCTCCCTGCTTCCGCTCTCCTCTCGCCCATCTCCACAGCTCTCCCTGCTTCCGCTCTCCCCTCGTCCCTCTCTCCACAGCTCTCCCTGCTTCCGCTCTCCTCTCGCCCCTCTCTCCACAGCTCTCCCTGCTTCCACTCTCCTCTCGTCCCTTTCTCCAAAGCTCTTCTTGCTTCCGCTCTCCTCTCGTCCCTCTCTCCACAGCTCTCCCTGCTTCTGCTCTCCCCTCGTCCCTCTCTCCACAGCTCTCCCTGCTTCAGCTCTCCTCTCGCCCCTCTCTCCACAGCTCTCCCTGCTTCCGCTCTCCTCTCGCCCCTCTCTCCACAGCTCTCCCTGCTTCCGCTCTCCTCTCGTCCCCTCTCTCCACAGCTCTCCCTGCTTCCGCTCTCCTCTCGCCCTCTCTCCACAGCTCTCCCTGCTTCCGCTCTCCTCGTCCCTCTCTCCACAGCTCTCCCTGCTTCAGCTCTCCCTCGTCCTCTCCACAGCTCTCCTCTGCTCTCCTCTCGTCCCTCTCTCCACAGCTCTCCCTGCTTCCGCTCTCCTCTCGCCCTCTCTCCACAGCTCTCCCTGCTTCCGCTCTCCTCTCGCCCCTCTCTCCACAGCTCTCCCTGCTTCCGCTCTCCTCGTCCCTCTCTCTCACAGCTCTCTCTGCTTCCGCTCTCCTCTCGCCCCTCTCTCCACAGCTCTCCCTGCTTCCGCTCTCCTCTCGTCCCTCTCTCCACAGCTCTCCCTGCTTCCGCTCTCCTCTCGTCCCTCTCTCCACAGCTCTCCCTGCTTCCGCTCTCCCTCTCGCCCCTCTCTCCACAGCTCTCCCTGCTTCCGCTCTCCTCTCGTCCCTCTCTCCACAGCTCTCCCTGCTTCTGCTCTCCTCTCGCCCCTCCCTCCACAGCTCTCCCTGCTTCCGCTCTCCCCTCGTCCCTCTCTCCACAGCTCTCCCTGCTTCCGCTCTCCCCTCGTCCCTCTCTCCACAGCTCTCCCTGCTTCCACTCTCCTCTCGTCCCTCTCTCCACAGCTCTCCCTGCTTCGGCTCTCCTCTCGCCCCTCCCTCCACAGCTCTCCCTGCTTCCGCTCTCCTCTCGTCCCTCTCTCCACAGCTCTTCCTGCTTCCGCTCTCCTCTCGCCCCTCTCTCCACAGCTCTCCCTGCTTCCGCTCTCCTCTCGTCCCTCTCTCCACAGCTCTCCCTGCTTCCGCTCTCCTCTCGTCCCTCTCTCCACAGCTCTCCCTGCTTCGCTCTCCTCTCGCCCTCTCTCCACAGCTCTCCCTGCTTCCGCTCCTCGTCCCTCTCTCCACAGCTCTCCCTGCTTCCGCTCTCCCCTCGCCCCTCTCTCCACAGCTCTCCCTGCTTCCGCTCTCCTCTCGTCCCTCTCTCCACAGCTCTCCCTGCTTCCGCTCTCCTCTCGCCCCTCTCTCCACAGCTCTCCCTGCTTCCGCTCTCCTCTCGCCCCTCTCTCCACAGCTCTCCTGCTTCCGCTCTCCTCTCGTCCTCCTCCACTCTCCTGCTTCAGCTCTCCCTCGCCCTTCTCCACAGCTCTCCTGCTTCCGCTCTCCTCGTCCTCTCTCCACAGCTCTCCCTGCTTCCGCTCTCCTCTCGTCCCTCTCTCCACAGCTCTCCCTGCTTCCGCTCTCCTCTCGCCCCTCTCTCCACAGCTCTCCCTGCTTCTGCTCTCCTCTCGCCCATCTCCACAGCTCTCCCTGCTTCCGCTCTCCTCTCGTCCCTCTCTCCACAGCTCTCCTTGCTTCCACTCTCCTCTCGTCCCTCTCTCCACAGCTCTCCCAGCTTCCGCTCTCCTCTCGCCCCTCTCTCCACAGCTCTCCCTGCTTCCGCTCTCCTCTCGTCCCTCTCTCCACAGCTCTCCCTGCTTCCGCTCTCCTCTCGCCCCTCTCTCCACAGCTCTCCCTGCTTCCGCTCTCCTCTCGCCCCTCTCTCCACAGCTCTCCCTGCCCTGCTTCCGCTCTCCCCTCGTCCCTCTCTCCACAGTTCTCCCTGCTTCCGCTCTCCTCTCGGCCCTCTCTCCACAGCTCTCCCTGCCCTGCTTCCTCTCTCCCCTCATCCCTCTCTCCACAGTTCTCCCTGCTTCCGCTCTCCTCTTGCCCCTCTAGCCACAGCTCTCCCTGCTTCCGCTCTCCTCGCCCTCCTCCACAGCTCTCCTGCTTCGCTCTCCTCGTCCTCTCTCACAGCTCTCCCTGCTTCTGCTCTCCCCTCGCCCCTCTCTCCACAGCTCTCCCTGCTTCTGCTCTCCTCTCGTCCCTCTCTCCACAGCTCTCCCTGCTTCAGCTCTCCTCTCGCCCATCTCCACAGCTCTCCCTGCTTCCGCTCTCCTCTCGCCCATCTCCACAGCTCTCCCTGCTTCCGCTCTCCCCTCGTCCCTCCCTCCACAGCTCTCCCTGCTTCCGCTCTCCCCTCGTCCCTCTCTCCACAGCTCTCCCTGCTTCCGCTCTCCCTCGTCCTCTCTCCACAGCTCTCCCTGCTCTGCTCTCCTCTCGCCCCTCTCTCCACAGCTCTCCCTGCTTCCGCTCTCCCTCGTCCCTCTCTCCACAGCTCTCCCTGCTTCCGCTCTCCTCTCGCCCCTCTCTCCACAGCTCTCCCTGCTTCCGCTCTCCCCTCGTCCCTCTCTCCACAGCTCTCCCTGCTTCCGCTCTCCTCTCGCCCCTCTCTCCACAGCTCTCCCTGCTTCCCCTCTCCTCTCGTCCCTCTCTCCACAGCTCTCCCTGCTTCCGCTCTCCTCTCGCCCCTCTCTCCACAGCTCTCCCTGCTTCCGCTCTCCTCTCGTCCCTCTCTCCACAGCTCTCCCTGCTTCCGCTCTCCTCTCGCCCCTCTCTCACAGCTCTCCTGCTTCCGCTCTCCTCTCGCCCTCTCTCCACAGCTCTCCCTGCTTCCGCTCTCCTCTCGCCCCTCTTCCACAGCTCTCCTGCTTCGCTCTCCTCTCGCCCTCTCCACCTCTCCTGCTCGCTCTCCTCGCCCTCTCCACAGCTCTCCCTGCTTCCGCTCTCCTCTCGTCCCTCTCTCCACAGCTCTCCCTGCTTCCGCTCTCCCCTCGTCCCTCTCTCCACAGCTCTCCCTGCTTCCGCTCTCCTCTCGCCCCTCTCTCCACAGCTCTCCCTGCTTCCGCTCTCCCCTCGTCCCTCTCTCCACAGCTCTCCCTGCTTCCACTCTCCTCTCGTCCCTCTCTCCACAGCTCTCCCTGCTTCCGCTCTCCTCTCGCCCCTCTCTCCACAGCTCTCCCTGCTTCCGCTCTCCTCTCGTCCCTCTCTCCACAGCTCTCCCTGCTTCCGCTCTCCTCTCGCCCCTCTCTCCACAGCTCTCCCTGCTTCCGCTCTCCTCTCGCCCCTCTCTCCACAGCTCTCCCTGCTTCCGCTCTCCCCTCGTCCCTCTCTCCACAGCTCTCCCTGCTTCCACTCTCCTCTCGCCCCTCTCCACAGCTCTCCCTGCTTCCGCTCTCCTCTCGCCCATCTCCACAGCTCTCCCTGCTTCCGCTCTCCTCTCGCCCCTCTCTCCACAGCTCTCCCTGCTTCCGCTCTCCTCTCGCCCATCTCCACAGCTCTCCCTGCTTCCGCTCTCCTCTCGCCCCTCTCTCCACAGCTCTCCCTGCTTCCACTCTCCTCTCGTCCCTCTCTCCACAGCTCTCCCTGCTTCCGCTCTCCTCTCGCCCCTCTCTCCACAGCTCTCCCTGCTTCCGCTCTCCTCTCGCCCCTCTCTCCACAGCTCTCCCTGCTTCTGCTCTCCTCTCGTCCCTCTCTCCACAGCTCTCCCTGCTTCCGCTCTCCTCTCGCCCCTCTCTCCACAGCTCTCCCTGCTTCCGCTCTCCTCTCGCCCCTCTCTCCACAGCTCTCCCTGCTTCCGCTCTCCTCTCGCCCCTCTCTCCACAGCTCTCCCTGCTTCCGCTCTCCTCTCGCCCCTCTCTCCACAGCTCTCCCTGCTTCCGCTCTCCCTCGTCCCTCTCTCCACAGCTCTCCCTGCTTCCGCTCTCCTCTCGTCCCTCTCTCCACAGCTCTCCTCTGCTTCCGCTCTCCTCTCGCCCCTCTCTCCACAGCTCTCCCTGCTTCCGCTCTCCTCTCGCCCCTCTCTCCACAGCTCTCCCTGCTTCCACTCTCTCGCCCTCTCCCAGCTCTCCTGCTCCGCCCTCCTCGCCCTCTCTCCACAGCTCTCCCTGCTTCCGCTCTCCTCTCGTCCCTCTCTCCACAGCTCTCCCTGCTTCCGCTCTCCTCTCGTCCCTCTCTCCACAGCTCTCCCTGCTTCCGCTCTCCTCTCGCCCCTCTCTCCACAGCTCTCCCTGCTTCCTCTCTCCTCCCTCTCGCCCCTCTCTCCACAGCTCTCCCTGCTTCCGCTCTCCTCTCTGTCCCCTCTCTCCACAGCTCTCCCTGCTTCCGCTCTCCCCTCGTCCCTCTCTCCACAGCTCTCCCTGCTTCCGCTCTCCTCTCGCCCCTCTCTCCACAGCTCTCCCTGCTTCCGCTCTCTCCTCTCTCCACAGCTCTCCCTGCTTCCGCTCTCCTCTCGTCCCTCTCTCCACAGCTCTCCCTGCTTCTGCTCTCCTCTCGCCCTCTCTCCACAGCTCTCCCTGCTTCCGCTCTCCTCTCGCCCCTCTCTCCACAGCTCTCCTGCTTCCGCTCTCCTCTCGTCCCTCTCTCCACAGCTCTCCCTGCTTCCGCTCTCCCCTCGTCCCTCTCTCCACAGCTCTCCCTGCTTCCGCTCTCCTCTCGTCCCTCTCTCCACAGCTCTCCCTGCTTCCGCTCTCCTCTCGTCCCTCTCTCCACAGCTCTCCCTGCTTCCGCTCTCCTCTCGCCCCTCTCTCCACAGCTCTCCCTGCTTCCGCTCTCCTCTCGCCCCTCTCCACAGCTCTCCCTGCTTCCGCTCTCCCTCTCTCCACAGCTCTCCCTGCTTCTGCTCTCTCTCGTCCCTCTCTCCACAGCTCTCCTGCTTCCGCTCTCCTCTCGCCCCTCCCTCCACAGCTCTCCCTGCTTCCGCTCTCCTCTCGCCCCTCTCTCCACAGCTCTCCCTGCTTCGGCTCTCCTCTCGCCCCTCTCTCCACAGCTCTCCCTGCTTCCGCTCTCCTCTCGTCCCTCTCTCCACAGCTCTCCCTGCTTCCGCTCTCCCCTCGTCCCTCTCTCCACAGCTCTCCCTGCTTCCGCTCTCCCCTCGTCCCTCTCTCCACAGCTCTCCCTGCTTCCACTCTCCTCTCGCCCCTCTCTCCACAGCTCTCCCTGCTTCGGCTCTCCTCTCGCCCCTCCCTCCACAGCTCTCCCTGCTTCCACTCTCCTCTCGTCCCTCTCTCCACAGCTCTCCCTGCTTCCGCTCTCCTCTCGCCCCTCGCTCCACAGCTCTCCCTGCTTCCGCTCTCCCCTCGTCCCTCTCTCCAAAGCTCTCCCTGCTTCCGCTCTCCCTCGTCCCTCTCTCCACAGCTCTCCCTGCTTCCGCTCTCCTCTCGCCCCTCTCTCCACAGCTCTCCCTGCTTCCGCTCTCCTCTCGCCCCTCCCTCCACAGCTCTCCCTGCTTCCGCTCTCCCCCGTCCCTCTCTCCACAGCTCTCCCTGCTTCCGCTCTCCCCTCGTCCCTCTCTCCACAGCTCTCCCTGCTTCTGCTCCCCTCTCGTCCCTCTCTCCACAGCTCTCCCTGCTTCCGCTCTCCCCTCGTCCCTCTCTCCACAGCTCCCCCTGCTTCCGCTCTCCTCTCGCCCCTCTCTCCACAGCTCTCCCTGCTTCCGCTCTCCTCTCGCCCCTCTCTCCACAGCTCTCCCTGCTTCCACTCTCCTCTCGTCCCTCTCTCCACAGCTCTCCCTGCTTCCACTCTCCTCTCGGCCCTCTCTCCACAGCTCTCCAAGCTTCCGCTCTCCTCTCACCCCTCTCTCCACAGCTCTCCCTGCTTCCGCTCTCCTCTCGTCCCTCTCTCCACAGCTCTCCCTGCTTCCACTCTCCTCTCGTCCCTCTCTCCACAGCTCTCCCTGCTTCTGCTCTCCTCTCGCCCCTCTCTCCACAGCT
Source organism: Calotriton arnoldi (assembly GCA_963921515.1). NCBI lineage: Eukaryota > Metazoa > Chordata > Amphibia > Caudata > Salamandridae > Calotriton > Calotriton arnoldi. The sequence continues at coordinate 48,045 of CAWUFW010023755.1, read as the reverse complement.
CTCCCTGCTTCCGCTCTCCTCTCGCCCCTCTCTCCACAGCTCTCCCTGCTTCCGCTCTCCTCTCGCCCCTCTCTCCACAGCTCTCCCTGCTTCCGCTCTCCTCTCGTCCCTCTCTCCACAGCTCTCCCTGCTTCCGCTCTCCTCTTGCCCCTCTCTCCACAGCTCTCCCTGCTTCCGCTCTCCTCTCGTCCCTCTCTCCACAGCTCTCCCTGCTCCGCTCTCCTCGCCCTCTCACAGCTCTCCTGCTTCGCTCCTCATCCCTCTCTCCACAGCTCTCCCTGCTTCCGCTCTCCTCTCGCCCCTCTCTCCACAGCTCTCCCTGCTTCCGCTCTCCTCTCGCCCCTCTCTCCACAGCTCTCCCTGCTTCCGCTCTCCTCGTCCCTCTCTCCACAGCTCTCCTGCTTCTGCTCTCCTCTCGCCCCTCTCTCCACAGCTCTCCTGCTTCCGCTCTCCTCTCGTCCCTCTCCACAGCTCTCCCTGCTTCCACTCTCCTCTCGTCCCTCTCTCCACAGCTCTCCCTGCTTCCGCTCTCCTCTCCGCCCCTCTCTCCACAGCTCTCCCTGCTTCTGCTCTCCCGCTCGTCCCTCTCTCCACAGCTCTCCCTGCTTCCGCTCTAATCTCGCCCCTCTCTCCACTGCTCTCCCTGCTTCCGCTCTCCTCTCGCCCTCTCTCCATAGCTCTCCCTGCTTCCGCTCTCCCCTCGTCCCTCTCTCCACAGCTCTCCCTGCTTTTGCTCTCCTCTCACCCCTCTCTCCACAGCTCTCCCTGCTTCCGCTCTCCCCACGCCCCTCTCTCCACAGCTCTCCCTGCTTCCGCTCTCCTCTCGCCCCTCTCTCCACAGCTCTCCCTGCTTCCGCTCTCCCCTCGTCCCTCTCTCCACAGCTCTCCCTGCTTCCGCTCTCCCTTCGTCCCTCTCTCCACAGCTCTCCCTGCTTCCGCTCTCCTCTCGCCCCTCTCTCCACAGCTCTCCCTGCTTCCACTCTCCCCTCGTCCCCTCTCTCCACAGCTCTCCCTGCTTCCTCTCTCCTCTCATCCCCTCTCTCCTCAGCTCTCCCTGCTTCCGCTCTCCTCTTGCCCCTCTCTCCACAGCTCTCCCTGCTTCCGCTCTCCTCTCGTCCCTCTCTCCACAGCTCTCCCTGCTTCCGCTCTCCTCTCGCCCCTCTCTCCCAGCTCTCCCTGCTTCCGCTCTCCTCTCGCCCCTCTCCACAGCTCTCCTGCTTCCGCTCTCCTCTCGTCCCTCTCTCCACAGCTCTCCCTGCTTCCGCTCTCCCCTCGTCCCTCTCTCCACAGCTCTCCCTGCTTCCGCTCTCCTCTCGTCCCTCTCTCCACAGTTCTCCCTGCTTCCGCTCTCCTCTCGCCCCTCTAGCCACAGCTCTCCCTGCTTCCACTCTCCTGTCGCCCATCTGCACAGCTCTCCCTGCTTCCGCTCTCCCCTCGTCCCTCTCTCCACAGACTCTCCCTGCTTCCGCTCTCCTCTCGTCCCTCTCTCCATCTCTCCCTGCTTCCACTCTCCTCTCGCCCCTCTCTCCACAGCTCTCCTGCTTCCGCTCTCCTCTCACCCCTCTCTCCACAGCTCTCACTGCTTCCCCTCTCCTCTCGTCCCTCTCTCCACAGATCTCCCTGCTTCCGCTCTCCTCTCGCCCATCTCCACAGCTCTCCCTGCTTCCAGCTCTCCCTCTCGCCCTCTCTCCACAGCTCTCCTTGCTTCCGCTCTCCTCTCGCCCTCTCTCCACAGCTCTCCTGCTTCCGCTCTCCCCTCGTCCCTCTCTCCACAGCTCTCCCTGCTTCCGCTCTCCCCTCGTCCCTCTCTCCACAGCTCTCCCTGCTTCCAGCTCTCCTCGTCCCTCTCTCCACAGCTCTCCTGCTTCGCTCTCCTCTCGTCCCTCTCTCCACAGCTCTCCCTGCTTCCGCTCTCCTCTCGCCCTCTCTCCACAGCTCTCCTGCTTCCGCTCTCCTCTCGCCCCTCTCTCCACAGCTCTCCCTGCTTCCGCTCTCCTCTCGCCCCTCTCTCCACAGCTCTCCCTGCTTCCGCTCTCCTCGTCCCTCTCCCACAGCTCTCCCTGCTTCGCTCTCCTCTCGCCCTCTCTCCACAGCTCTCCCTGCTTCCAGCTCTCCTCTCGTCCCTCTCTCCACAGCTCTCCCTGCTTCCGCTCTCCTCTCGCCTCCTCTCTCCACAGCTCTCCCTGCTTCCGCTCTCCTCTCGTCCCTCTCTCCACAGCTCTCCCTGCTTCCGCTCTCCCCTCTCCCTCTCTGCCACAGCTCTCCCTGCTTCCGCTCTCGCTCGTCCCTGCTTCCACGCTCTCCTCTCGTCCCTCTCTCCGCAGCTCTCCCTGCTTCTGCTCTCCTCTCGTCCCTCTCTCCACAGCTCTCCCTGCTTCCGCTCTCCTCTCGTCCCCTCTCCACAGCTCTCTCTGCTTCCGCTCTCCTCTCGTCCCCTCTCTCACAGCTCTCCCTGCTTCCGCTCTCCTCTTGCCCCTCTCTCCGCAGCTCTCCCTGTTTCCGCTCTCCTCTCACCCCTCCCTCCACAGCCCTCCCTGCTTCCGCTCTCCTCTCGCCCTCTCTCCACAGCTCTCCCTGCTTCCGCTCTCCTCTCGCCCCTCTCTCCACAGCTCTCCCTGCTTCCGCTCTCCTCTCGCCCTCTCTCCACAGCTCTCCCTGCTTCCGCTCTCCTCTCGTCCCTCTCTCCACAGCTCTCCTGCTTCCGCTCTCCTCTCGTCCCTCTCCACAGCTCTCCCTGCTTCTGCTCTCCCCTCGCCCTCTCTCCACAGCTCTCCTGCTTCCGCTCTCCTCTCGCCCCTCTCTCCACAGCTCTCCCTGCTTCTGCTCTCCCTCGTCCCTCTCTCCACAGCTCTCCCTGCTTCCGCTCTCTCCCTCGTCCCTCTCTCCACAGTCTCTCCCTGCTTCCGCTCTCCTCTCGCCCCTCCCTCCACAGCTCTCCCTGCTTCCTGCTCTCCCCTCGTCCCCTCTCTCCACAGCTCTCCCTGCTTCCGCTCTCCTCTCGCCCCTCTCTCCACAGCTCTCCTGCTTCCACTCTCCTCTCGCCCTCTCTCCACAGCTCTCCCTGCTTCCGCTCTCTCCTCGCCCCTCTCTCCACAGCTCTCCCTGCTTCAGCTCTCCTCCTCGTCCCTCTCTCCACAGCTCTCCCTGCTTCAGCTCTCCTTTCGCCCCTCTCTCCACAGCTCTCCCTGCTTCTGCTCTCCCCTCGTCCCTCCCTCCACAGCTCTCCCTGCTTCCGCTCTCCTCTCGTCCCTCTCTCCACAGCTCTCTGCTCGCTCTCCCTCGCCCTCTCTCACAGCTCTCCCTGCTTCGGCTCTCCCTCGTCCCTCTCTCCACAGCTCTCCTGCTTCCGCTCTCCTCTCGTCCCTCTCTCCACAGCTCTCCCTGCTTCGCTCTCTCCCTCGCTCCCTCCCTCCACAGCTCTCCTGCTTCAGCTCTCCTCTCGTCCCTCTCTCCACAGCTCTCCCTGCTTCCGCTCTCCTCTCGTCCCTCTCTCCACAGCTCTCCTGCTTCGCTCTCCTCTAGCCCCTCTCTCCACAGCTCTCCCTGCCTCCGCTTTCCTCTCGCCCATCTCCACAGCTCTCCCTGCTTCCACTCTCCTCTCGCCCCTCTCCACAGCTCTCCCTGCTTCCGCTCTCCTCTTGCCCATCTCCACAGCTCTCCCTGCTTCCGCTCTCCTCTCGACCCTCTCTCCACAGCTCTCCCTGCTTCCGCTCTCCTCTCGCCCATCTCCACAGCTCTCCCTGCTTCCGCTCTCCTCTCGCCCCTCCCTCCACAGCTCTCCCTGCTTCCACTCTCCCCTCGTCCCTCTCTCCACAGCTCTCCCTGCTTCCGCTCTCCTCTCGCCCCTCTCTCCACAGCTCTCCCTGCTTCCGCTCTCCTCTCGCCCTCTCTCCACAGCTCTCCCTGCTTCCGCTCTCCTCTCTCCCTCTCTCCACAGCTCTCCCTGCTTCCAGCTTCTCCTCTCGCCCCTCTCTCCACAGCTCTCCTGCTTCCATCTCCCCTCGCCCTCTCTCCACAGCTCTCCCTGCTTCCGCTCTCCTCTCGCCCCTCTCTCCACAGCTCTCCCTGCTTCCGCTCTCCCTCGCTCCACTCTCACAGCTCTCCCTGCTTCCGCTCTCCCCTCACCCCTCTCTCCACAGCTCTCCCTGCTTCCGCTCTCCTCTTGTCCCTCTCTCCACAGCTCTCCCTGCTTCCACTCTCCTCTCGTCCCTCTCTCCACAGCTCTCCCTGCTTCAGCTCTCCTCTCGCCCCTCTCTCCACAGCTCTCCTGCTTCCGCTCTCCTCTCGCCCCTCTCTCACAGCTCTCCCTGCTTCGCTCTCCTCTCGCCCCTCTCTCCACAGCTCCCCCTGCTTACGCTCTCCCCTCGTCCCTCCCTTCACAGCTCACCCTGCTTCCGCTCACCCCTCGCCCCTCTCTCCACAGCTCTCCCTGCTTCCGCTCTCCTCTCGCCCCTCTCTCCACAGCTTCTCCTCCTTGCACTCTCCCCTCGTCCCTCTCTCCACAGCTCTCCCTGCTTCCGCTCTCCCCTCGTCCCTCTCTCCACAGCTCTCCCTGCTTCCGCTCTCCTCTCGCTCCCTCTCTCCACAGCTCTCCCTGCTTCCGGCTCTCCTCTCGCCCCTCTCTCCACAGCTCTCCCTGCTTCCGCTCTCCTCCTCGTCCCTCTCTCCACAGATCTCCCTGCTTTTGCTCTCCTCTCACCCCTCACTCCACAGCTCTCACTGCTTCCCCTCTCCTCTCGTCCCTCTCTCCACAGCTCTCCCTGCTTCCACTCTCCTCTCGTCCCTCTCTCCACAGCTCTCCCTGCTTCCACTCTCCTCTCGCCCCTCTCTCCACAGCTCTCCCTGCTTCCGCTCTCCTCTCGCCCATCTCCACAGCTCTCCCTGCTTCCGCTCTCCTCTCGTCCCTCTCTCCACAGCTCTCCCTGCTTCCGCTCTCCTCTCGTCCCTCTCTCCACAGCTCTCCCTGCTTCTGCTCTCCTCTCGTCCCTCTCTCCACAGCTCTCCCTGCTTCCGCTCTCCTCTCGTCCCATCTCCACAGCTCTCCCTGCTTCCGCTCTCCTCTCGTCCCTCTCTCCACAGCTCTCCTGCTTCAGCTCTCCTCTCGCCCCTCTCTCCACAGCTCTCCCTGCTTCCGCTCTCCTCTCGCCCTCTCTCCCACAGCTCCCCCTGCTTGCGCTCTCCCCTCGTCCCTCTCTCCACAGCTCTCCCTGCTTCCACTCTCCTCTCGTCCCTCTCCACAGCTCTCCCTGCTTCCGCTCTCCTCTCGTCCCTCTCTCCACAGCTCTCCCTGCTTCCGCTCTCCTCTCGTCCCTCTCTCCACAGCTCTCCCTGCTTCCGCTCTCCCCTGTCCCTCTCTCCACAGCTCTCCCTGCTTCCGCCTCCTCTCGCCCATCTCTCCACAGCTCTCCCTGCTTCCGCTCTCCTCTCGCCCATCTCGTCTCCACAGCTCTCCCTGCTTCTCAGCTCTCTCTCTCGTCCCATCTCTCCACAGCTCTCCCTGCTTCCGCTCTCCTCTCGTCCACTCTCTCCCAGCTCTCCCTGCTTCTGCTCTCCTCTCGCCCCTCTCTCCCAAGCTTCTCCCTGCTTCGCTCTCCTCTCGCTCCCTCTCTCCCACAGCTCTCCCTGCTTCCGCTCTCCTCTCGTCCCTCTCCACAGCTCTCCCTGCTTCCTGCTCTCCTCTCGCTCCTCTCTCCACAGCTCTCCCTGCTTCCGCTCTCCCTCGTCCCTCTCTCCACAGCTCTCCCTGCTTCCGCTCTCCTCTGTCCTCTCTCCACAGCTCTCCCTGCTTCCGCTCTCCTCGCCCTCTCTCCACAGCTCTCCCTGCTTCGGCTCTCCTCTCGCCCCTCCCTTCACAGCTCTCCCTGCTTCCACTCTCCCCGTCCCTCTCTCCAAAGCTCTCCCTGCTTCCGCTCTCCCCTCGTCCCTCTCTCCACAGCTCTCCCTGCTTCCGCTCTCCCTCGTCCCTCTCTCCACAGCTCTTCCTGCTTCCGCTCTCCTCGCCCCTCTCTCACTAGCTCTCCTGCTTCCGCTCTCCCTCTCTCCTCTCTCCACAGCTCTCCCTGCTTCCGCTCTCCTCCTGCCCCTCTCTCCACAGCTCTCCCTGCTTCCGCTCTCCCCTCGTCCCTCCCTCCACAGCTCTCCCTGCTTCCGCTCTCCCTTGTCCCTCTCTCCACAGCTCTCCCTGCTTCCGCTCTCCCTCGCCCTCTCTCCACAGCTTCCTGCTTCCGCTCTCCTCGCCCCTCTCTCCACAGCTCTCCCTGCTTCCGCTCTCCTCTCGCCCTCTCTCCACAGCTCTCCTTAGCTTCCACTCTTCCTCTCACCCCTCTCCACAGCTCTCCTGCTTCGCTCTCCTCTACCCCTCTCTCCACAGCTCTCCCTGCTTCCACTCTCCTCTTATCCCTCTCCACAGCTCTCCCTGCTTCCGCTCTCCTCTTGCCCATCTCCACATCTCTCCCTGCTTCCGCTCTCCTCTCGCCCCTCTCTCCACAGCTCTCCCTGCTTCCGCCCTCCTCTGCCCATCTCCACAGCTCTCCTGCTTCCGCTCTCCCTCGTCCCTCTCTCCACAGCTCTCCCTGCTTCCGCTCTCCCTCGCCCCTCTCTCCACAGCTCTCCCTGCTTCCGCTCTCCTCTCGTCCCTCTCTCCACAGCTCTCCCTGCTTCCGCTCTCCTCTCGTCCCTCTCTCCACAGCTCTCCCTGCTTCCGCTCTCCTCGTCCCTCTCCACAGCTCTCCTGCTCCGCTCTCCCTCGTCCCTCTCTCCATAGCTCTCCTGCTTCCGCTCCCTCGTCCCTCTCTCCATAGCTCTCCCTGCTTCCGCTCTCCCCTCGCCCCTCTCTCCACAGCTCTCCCTGCTTCCGCTCTCCTCTCGCCCCTCTCTCCACAGCTCACCCTGCTTCTGCTCTCCTCTCGCCCCTCTCTCCACAGCTCTCCCTGCTTCCACTTTCCTCTCACCCCTCTCTCCACAGCTCTCCCTGCTTGCTCTCCTCACCCCTCTCTCCACAGCTCTCCTGCTTCCAGCTCTCCTCGTCCCTCCCTCCACAGCTCTCCCTGCTTCCGCTCTCCTCCTCGTCCTCTCTCCACAGCTCTTCCTGCTTCGACTCTCCTCTCGCCCCTCCCTTCACAGCTCTCCCTGCTTCCGCTCTCCCCCGTCCCTCTCTCCAAAGCTCTCCTTGCTTCCGCTCTCCCTCATCCCTCTCTCCACAGCTCTCCCTGCTTCCGCTCTCCCCTCGTCCCTCTCTCCATAGCTCTCCCAGCTTCCTCTTCCTCTCGCCCATCTCCACAGCTCTCCCTGCTTCGCCTCTCCTCTCGCCCCTCTCTCACAGCTCTCCCTGCATCCACTCTCCTCTTGTCCCTCTCTCCACAACTCTCCCTGCTTCCGCTCTCCTCTCGCCTATCTCCACAGCTCTCCCTGCTTCCGCTCTCCTGTCGCCCCTCTCTCCACAGCTCTCCCTGCTTCCGCTCTCCTCTCCTCTCGTCCATCTCCACAGCTCTCCCTGCTTCCGCTCTCCCCTCGTCCCTCCCTCCACAGCTCTCCCTGCTTCCGTTCTCCCTTCGTCCCTCTCTCCACAGCTCTCCCTGCTTCTGCTCTCCTCTCGCCCCATCTCCACAGCATCTCCCTGCTTCCGCTCTCCTCGTCCCTCTCTCCACAGCTCTCCCTGCTTCTGCTCTCCTCGCCCCTCTCTCCACAGCTCTCCCTGCTTCCGCTCTCCTCTCGCCCCTCTCTCCACAGCTCTCCCTGCTTCCGCTCTCCGTCTCTCCAGCTCTGCTCCATCCTCCGCACTCTCTCCCACTTCCGCTCACCTCTCGCCCTATCTCCACAGCTCTCCCTGCTATCGCTCTCCCCTTGTCCCTCCCTCCACAGCTCTCCCTGCTTCGGCTCTCCCCTCGCCCCTCTCTCCACAGTTCTCCCTGCTTCTGCTCTCCCCACGTCCCTCTCTCCACAGCTCACCCTGCTTCCACTCTCCTCTCGTCCCTCTCTCCACAGCTCGCCCTTGTTGTAAACGGGGTAGCGTGGTGCGGAGCGGGAAGGCTAAACTAGGAGCAGTGTGTGAAGCATCCGCGCAGCACACACAGGCGACACACCAGGCACACTACAAAAGGAGACCACACCAGTTGGGTAAGAAAAATAGCATCTGTATTGGGCAACAGCCTAGCAGATGGTAAACCACAGTGGTAACACGGCGCCAACCGGCACCCGGTATACATAAAACAGTGGGGACTATGTACAGGGCGGCGCCAATCGGACCGCTGCCAGCATCAACTAAAAGCATGGGATGAATCCAGGTTCAATTCAGGTAGGTACATTCAATTTGGTGAGAAGTCATAATGCAGGTAAATCATACAGCAGTTGTGCTTGAGGCCCTATTCAATTTAGTAAAGGCCTTACAAGCCTGGCATAACCCCTCGCTGCAGATTGGCCTGCGCGCCGCTTCACAGGGAGCCCGGCTCCCGGGCCCCTGGCAGAGACAATGTCCCTCAACGTTGCAGCTGCCCACTGTTATCCGGGGCAGCTGTAAAGACAGTGCAACACAGGGGGAAGGCGGGCACCGACAATGTGCCCCTGACACCACCCCCGACCAAGTCAAGGGCAGGGTAAATATGCCCAATCGTTGCAGCGACTTCGCTGCTGCGGTGCCGCTGGGGTGTCCACAAGGGTCACTGGCACTTCCGGTGCCTCTGGGGCCCCTAAGCCTAAAAGCGCCTCCTACGTCGCAGCTGCCCACTGTCAGACGGGGCAGCTGTGCGGATTCGCCCGACACCGGGGGCGGGCACCGGCACTGTGCCCCGTAGCCCCCTCCCTGCTGCCACTGGTTCCTTCAAGGCAGCTGCCCGCTGGCAGGTGGGGCAGCTGTGCAAGACGTCCACACGGGCCCTTCTGGGGCCCCCTCGCCCACCTGTAATTCTCTTGAGCCCCCTCCCGGGGCTCCCAACCCAAAGGTGCGCACGTTGCAGCTGCCCACTGTCCAGCGGGGCAGCTGTGCGAGCCAAGACCGGCGCAGCTCTGACCCCCGGGGCCCTTCTCCTCGAGGGCCTGGGACCACTGGGAAAGGCACCGACACCGTGCCTCGACCAACCCCCCAACCCTCTCAAGGCCCCACTCACCGGCTCTCCTGCAGGCGTCGCGGCTTCTTCAGGCGGCACTCCACTCTTCACCCGGGGCCCTTCATGGGAACCGGGACTTTGTCCTGGAGCCGGCGAGGCTCCACCACGACTCCGGCGGCGCCCGCAGGCTCCCGACGGCCTCCCCTCAGCCGCTGGCCTCTCTTCTGCGGGCCCCAGCTACCACACACGCGGGGCTCTCCTCTCCCCACGAGAGCCCGCCAACACCGGCGCTTCTCCCGTCTTCCCCCGGGCCCCCTCCTGGGAACCGGGGCTGGGATCGAGGCCCGCGAGCCTCCGGACCTCCCTCTCTTCCGGAGCGAAAGTCTCCGGCGGCGTTAGCCAGCGGGGTGGGCTCCGCCTGGATTCTTCTTCCGGCGCCTCTCTCCTCACGCGGGGCTTTCCTCAGCTCCGGGGAGCCCCCACCTACTCCGGCAGACCTCGGCCGAGGTCTGTCTTCTTCCCGGTGCCGCCGCAGGCAGAGCGGCGGCCCTTTTCAGATCCCGTAGTGTGGGGTGGGCTCCCGTTCGGGTTTCACCAGGCAGGAAGGCGCGAGGTAGGCTCCCGCGGCACTTCCAAATAAGCCGCTCTTCTTCACGGCCACCACCGCGCTCCTTCACTCGGCGCGCGGCAGCGCTCCCGAGGTCGCGGCGGTGATCCTGGGCAACTCCTCTTTTCCTCACCGAGGGGTAGGCTCCCCTCTAGTATAAGCACACCAGCGGTGGGCACCCGCCACTTGGAAGAATCGGCTCTCCTCAGCAGCACACGAGCAGCGCTCCACTCTAGCGCTCACACAGTCCCCCACAGCGCTTTGCAGACGGTGTCTTCAGGGGGTTACAGCGTCTCCAGACTCCAGGGCACAGCGCTAGGGTGCAGGCCTCAGCCCTTCTCTTCCTGCAGGCAGGCACAGGCAGGGCTCCCGCCTCCAGGGTCCTCCCTTCCGGCACCGCAGGCATCGCGCTCCCGGGCGCTAGATTCAGGAGCAGTAGTCAGGCAGTCAACACTCCAGTAAGGGGCTCTCACTGGCCCTGGGGACGGTGGAGGGGGTGCAGATGGGCACAGGGGCCAGCACACAGGCCCAACGTGGCGGTCTCCCCTGGCAGAAGGTCCCTTCCCTTCAGTCCAGGCTCTGCACTGCCTCAGAGTCTCCTCACATGGCAGCGCAGAAGGTTCTCTCCCGGAGCCCGGTTCTAACTGGTTCAGGGGAGGAGTAGAGCACCCTCGGTGCGGCGCTTCCTCCAAGCAGGGGCGCTGGGGGACAAGCCACTAGGCTGCCACCCCACCTCAGTCCAGGCGTCACATGGGCAGGCAGGCATGGGCGTCCATTTTTAACAGTGACATTTTTCCACAGTGCTTTTCTAAAATGGCGGCGCTAACAGTGTGTACCATATTACACAGCATTTGTTATGTTCTGTTCAGACACACCATATTTTATTGTTACACAAGCGAAAAAATTCAGGGCAAAAGGGCCAAGTCCAACAGCCCTGCTTCCGCTCTCCTCTCGCCCATCTCCACAGTTCTCCCTGCTTCCGCTATCCTCTCGCCCCTCTCTCCACAGCTCTCCTGCTTCCGCTCTCCTCTCGCCTCATCTTCACAGCTCTCCCTGCTTCCGCTCTACCTCTCGTCCCATCCCTCCTACAGCCTCTCCTGCTTCCGCTCTTGCCATGTCCCTCTCCTCAACAGCTCTCCCTGCTTCCACTCTCCTCGTCGCCCCTCTCTCCACAGCTCTCCCTGCTTCGACTACTCCTCTTGCCCCTCCCTCCACAGCTCTCCTGCTTCCACTCTCCTCGTCCCTCTCTCCACAGCTCTCCTGCTTTGGCTCTCCTCTCGCCCCTCCCTCCACAGCTCCCCCTGCTTCCACTCTCCCCTCATCCCTTTCTCCAAAGCTCTTCTTGCTTCCGCTCCCCCCTCGTCCCTCTCTCCACAGCTCTCCCTGCTTCCGCTCTCCCCTCATCCCTCTCTCCAGAGCTCCCCCTGCTTCCGCTCTCCTCTCGCGCCTCTCTCCACAGCTTTCCCTGCTTCCGCTCTCCTCTCGCCCCTCTCTCCACAGCTCTCCTTGCTTCCGCTCTCCCCTCGTTCCTCTCTCCACAGCTCTCCCTGCTTCCGCTTTCCTCTCGCCCATCTCCACAGCTCTCCCTGTTTCCGCTCTCCCCATGTCCCTCTCTCCACAGCTCTCCCTGCTTCCGCTCTCCTCTCCCTCTCTCCACGGCTCTCCCTGCTTCCGCTCTCCTCTCTCCCAACTTCACAGCTCTCCGTGCTTTCCTCTCGCCCTCTCTCCACAGCTCTCCTGCTTCCACTCTCTTCTCGTCCTCGGTCCACAGCTCTCCTGCTTCCGCTCCTTCTCGCCCATCTCCACAGCTCTCCCTGCTTCTGCTCTCCTCTTGCCCCTCTCTCCCAGCTCTCCTGCTTCGCTCTCCTCTGCAGCCCACTCTCCACAGCTCCCCTGCTTACTGCTCTCCCTCGTCCCTCCTTCACAGCTCACCCTGCTTCCGCTCACCCCTCGTCCCTCTCTCCACAGCTCTCCCTGCTTCCGCTCTCTTCTCACCCATCTCCACAGCTCCCCCTGCTTGCGCTCTCCCCTCGTCCCTCTCTCCACAGCTCTCCCTGCTTCCACTCTCCTCTCGTCCCTCTCCACAGCTCTCCCTGCTTCCGCTCTCTTCTCACCCATCTCCACAGCTCTCCCTGCTTCCGCTCTCCTCTTGCCCCTCTCTCCACAGCTCTCCCTGCTTCCGCTCTCCTCTCCCCCATCTCCATAGCTCTCCCTGCTACCGCTCTCCTCTCGCCCATCTCCACAGTTCTCCCTGCTTCCGCTATCCTCTCGCCCCTCTCTCCACAGCTCTCCCTGCTTCCGCTCTCCTCTTGCCCTCTCTCCACAGCTCTCCATGCTTCCACTCTCCTCTCGTCCCTCTCTCCACAGCTCTCCTGCTTCCGCTCTCCTCTCGGCCCATCTCTCCACAGTTCTCCCTGCTTCCGCTTATCCTCTCGCCCCTCTCTCCACAGCTCTCCTGCTTCCGCTCTCCTCTCGCCCATCTTCACAGCTCTCCCTGCTTCCGCTCTCCTCTCGTCCCTCCCTCCACAGCTCTCCCTGCTTCCGCTCTCGCCATGTCCCTCTCTCCACAGCTCTCCCTGCTTCCACTCTCCTCTCGCCCCTCTCTCCACAGCTCTCCCTGCTTCGGCTATCCTCTTGCCCCTCCCTCCACAGCTCTCCTGCTTCCACTCTCCCTCGTCCCTCTCTCCACAGCTCTCCCTGGCTTTGAGCATCTCCTCTGGCCCTCTCCTCCACAGCTCCTCCTGGCCACTCTCCTCTCATGCCCTTTCTCCAAAGCTCTTCTAGCTTCAGCTCTCCCCTCGTCCCTCTCTCACAGCTCTCCTGCTTCCACTCTCCTCATCCCTCTCTCCAGAGCTCCCTGCTTCCGCTCTCCTCTCGCCTCTCTCCACAGCTTTCCTGCTTCCGCTCTCCTCTCGTCCCTCTCTCACAGCTCTCCTTGCTTCGCTCTCCTCTCGTCTCCTCTCTCCACAGCTCTCCCTGCTTCCAGCTCTCCTCTCGCCCCTCTCTCACAGCTCTCCCTGCTTCCGCTCTCCCCATCGTCCCTCTCTCCACAGCTCTCCTGCTTCCGCTCTCCTCTGCAGCCCTCTCTCCACAGACTCTCCTTGCTTCCGCTCTCATCTCGCCCAACTTCACAGCTCTCCGTGCTTCCTCTCACGCCTCTCTCCACAGCTCTCCCTGCTTCCACTCTCCTCTCGTCCCTCGGTCCACAGCTCTCCCTGCTTCCGCTCCCTTCTCGCCCATCTCCACAGCTCTCCCTGCTTCTGCTCTCCTCTCGTCCCTCGGTCCACAGCTCTCCCTGCTTCCGCTCACCCCTCGTCCCTCTCTCCACAGCTCTCCCTGCTTCCGCTCTCTTCTCACCCATCTCCACAGCTCCCCCTGCTTGCGCTCTCCCCTCGTCCCTCTCTCCCACAGCTCTCCCTGCTTCCACTCTCCTCTCATCCCTCTCCACAGCTCTCCTGCTCTCTGCTCTTCTCTACCCATCTCCACAGCTCTCCCTGCTTCCGCTCTCCTCTCGCCCCTCTCTCCAACAGCTCTCCCTGCTTCCAGCTCTCCTCTCGCTTCCATCTCCATAGCTCTCCCTGCTACCGCTCTCTCCGTCCTCTCTCTGCTTCCGCTCTCCTCTCCCCTCTCTCCACAGCTCTCCTGCTTCGCATCTCCTCAGCCCCTCTCTCCACAGCTCTCCCTGCTTCAGCTCTCCCCTCGTCCCTCTCTCCACAGCTCTCCCTGCTTCCGCTCTCCTCTCGTCCCTCTCTCCACAGCTCTTCCTGCATCAGCTCTCCCCTCGTCCCTCTCTCCACAGCTCTCCCTGCTTCCGCTCTCCTCTCGCCCCTATCTCCACAGCTCTCCTGCTTCCAGCACTCCTCTCGTCCCTCTCTCCCTCAGCTCTCCTGCTTCCGCTCTCCCCTCGTCCCTCTCTCCACAGTTCTGCCCTGCTTCTGCTCTCCTCTCGCCCTCTCTCCCACAGCTCTCCTGCTTCCGCTCTCCTCATCGTCCCTCTCTCCACAGCTCTCCCTGCTTCCACTCCTCTCGTCCCTCTCTCCACAGCTCTCCTGCTTACGCTCTCCTCTCGCTCCTCTCTCCACAGCTCTCACTGCTTCCGCTCTCTCTCGTCCCTCTCTCCAAAGCTCTTCTTGCTTCTGCTCTCCCTCGTCCTCTCTCCACAGCTCTCCCTGCTTCGACTCTCACTCTCTCCCTCTCCACAGCTCACCCTGCTTCCAGCTCTCCTCTCGCCCCTCTCACCACAGCTCTCCGGCTTCCACTCTCCTCTCGTCCCTCTCCACAGCTCTCCCTGCTTCCGCTCTCTTCTCACCAATCTCCACAGCTCTCCCTGCTTCCGCTCTCCTCTTGATCCCTCTCTCACAGCTCTCCCTGCTTCCGACTCTCCTCTCGCCCATCTCCACGGCTCTCACTGCTTCCGCTCTCCTCTCGCCCCTCTCTCGCACAGCTCTCCCTGCTTCTGCTCTCCCTCGTCCCTCTCTCCACAGCTCTCCCTGCTTCCAGCTCTCCTCGTCCACTCTCTCCACAGCTCTCCTGCATAAGCTCACTCCTCGTCCCTCTCTCCACAGCTCTCCTGCTTCCACTCTCCTCTCGCCCCTATCTCCACAGCTCTCCCTGCTTCGGCTCTCCTCTCGCCCCTCTCTCCACAGCTCTCCTGATTCCACTCTCCCTCGTCCCTCTCTCCACAGCTCTGCCTCCTTCCAGCTTTCCTCTCGTCCTCTCTCCACAACTCTCCCTGCTTCGGCTCTCCTCTAGTCCCTCTCTCCACAGCTCTCCCTGCTTCCAGCTCTCCTCTCGTCCCTCTCTCCACAGCTCTCCCTGCTTCCGCTCTCCTTTCGCTCCCTCTCCACAGCTCTCCTGCTTCGCTCTCCTCGTCCCTCTCTCCACAGCTCTCCTGCTTCCGCTCTCCTCTAGTCCCTCTCTCCACAGCTCTCTGCTTCTGCTCTCCTCTCGCCCTCTCTCCACAGCTCTCCTGCTTCCTCTCTCTTTCGCCCATCTCTCACAGCTCTCCTGCTTCTGCTCTCCTCCTCGTCCCTCTCTCCACAGCTCTCCTGCTTCCACTCTCCTCTTGTCCCTCTCTCCACAGCTCTCCTAGCATTCCATCTCCTCTCGCCCATCTCCACAGCTCTCCTCTGCTTCCGTCTCCTCTCGCCCCTCTCTCACTGCTCTCCCTGCTTCATCTCTGCTCTCGTCCCTCTCTCCACAGCTCTCCTGCTTCCAGCTCTCCCTCGTCCCTGTCTCCACAGCTCTCTCTGCTTCCACTCTCCTCTCGCCCTCTCTCCACAGCTCTCCTGCTTCCACTCTCCCTCGTCCCTCTCTTCACAGACATATCCATGCTTCCACTCTCCTCTCGTCCCTCTCTCTCACAGTTCTCCTGCTTCCGTTTCTCCTCTCGCCCATCTCACAGCTCTCCTGCTTCCGCTCTCCTCTGTCCCTCTCTCCACAGTTCTCCCTGCTTTCGCTCTCCTCTCGTCCCTCTCTCCACAGCTCTCCCTTTTTCTGCTCTCCCCTCGCCCCTCCCTCCACAGGTCTCCCTGCTTCCGCTGCCCCTCATCCCTCTCTCCACAGCTCTCCCTGCTTCCGCTCCCCCCTTGTCTCTCTCAGGACAGCTCCCCCTGCTTACACTCTCCTCTCGCCCCTCTCTCCACAGCTATCCCTGCTTTGGCTCTCCTCTCGCCCCTCCCTCCACAGCTCTCCCTGCTTCCACTCTCCTCTCGCCCCTCTCTCCACAGCTCTCCTCCTTCGGCTCTCCTCTCGCCCCTCCTTCCACAGATCTCCTGCTTCCATACTCCCCTCATTCCTCTCTCCACAGCTCTCCTGCTTTGACTCTCCTCTCGCCCACTCTCTCCACAGCTCTCCTGCTTCGCTCTCTCTCTCCTCTCTCCACAGCTCTCCTGCTTCCGCTCTCCTCTCGTCCCTCTCTCCACAGCTCTCCTGCTTCTGCTCTCCCTCGCCCATCTCCACAGATCTCCCTGCTTCCACTCTCCCCTCGTCCCTCTGTCCACAGCTCTCCCTGCTTCTGCTCTCCCCTCGTCCCTCTCTCCACAGCTCTCCCTGCTTCCGCTCTCCTCTCGCCCCTCTCTCCACAGCTCTCCCTGCTTCCGCTCTCCTCTCGCCCATCTCCACACCTCTCCCCACTTCCGCTCACCTCTCGCCCATCTCCACAGCTCTCCCTGCTTTCGCTCTCCCCTTGTTCCTCCCTCCACAGCTCTCCCTGCTTCGGCTCTCCCCTCGCCCCTCTCTCCACAGTTCTCCCTGCTTCTGCTCTCCCCACGTCCCTCTCTCCACAGCTCACCCTGCTTCCACTATCCTCTTGTCCCTCTCTCCACAGCTCGCCCTTGTTGTAAACGGGGTAGCGTGGTGCGGAGCGGGAAGGCTAAACTAGGAGCAGTGTGTGAAGCATCCGCGCAGCACACACAGGCGACACACCAGGCACACTACAAAAGGAGACCACACCAGTTGGAGTAAGAAAAATAGCATCTGTATTGGGCAACAGCCTAGCAGATGGTAAACCACAGCGGTAACACGGGCGCCAACCGGCACCCGGTATACATGAAAACAGTGGGGACTATGTACAGGGCAGCGCTAATCGGGCCGCTGCCAGCATCAGCTCAAAGTGCATGGGATGAATCCAGGTTCAATTCAGGTAGGTACATTCAATTTGGTGAAAGTCATAATGCAGGTAAATCATACAGCAGTTGTGCTTAGGCCCTATTCAATTTAGTAAAGGCCCTTACAAGCCTGGCATAACCCCTCGCTGCAGATTAGCCTGCGCGCCACTTCACACAGGGAGCCCGACTCCCGGGCCCCTGGCAAGACAATGTCCCTCAACGTTGCAGCTGCCCACTGTTATCCGGGGCAGCTGTAAAGACTAGTGCAACACAGGGAAGGCGGGCACCGACAATGTGCCCCGACACCACCCCCCCGACCAAGTCAAGGGCAGGGTAAATATGCCCAATCGTTGCAGCGACTCGCTACTACGGTGCCGCTGGGTGTCCACAAGGGTCACTGGCACTTCCGGTGCCTCTGGGGCCCCCTAAGCCTAAAGCACCTCCTACGTCGCAGCTGCCCACTGTCCAGACGGGGCAGCTGTGCGGATTCGCCCGACACCGGGGGCGGGCACCGGCAATGTGCCCCGTAGCCCCCTCCCTGCTGCCACTGGTTCCTTCAAGGCAGCTGCCCACTGGCAGGCGGGGCAGCTGTGCAGAGCGTCCACCACGGGCCCTTCTGGGGCCCCTCACCAGCACCTGTAATTCTCTTCGAGCCCCCTCCCGGGGCTCCCAACCCAAAGGTGGCGGCACGTTGCAGCTGCCCACTGTCCAGCGGGGCAGCTGTGCGGAGCCAAGACCGGCGCAGCTCTGACCCCGAGGCCCTTCTCCTCGAGGGCCTGGGACCACTGGAAAGGCACCGACACCGTGCCTCGACCAACCCCCCAACCCTCTCAAGGCCCCACTCACCGGCTCTCCTGCAGGCGTCGCGGCTTCTTCAGGCGGCACTCCACTCTTCACCCGGGGCCCTTCATGGGAACCGGGACTTCTGTCCTCGAGCCGGCGAGGCTCCACCACGACCTCGGCGGCGCCCGCGAGGCTCCCGGCGGCCTCCCTCAGCCGCTGGCCTCTCTTCACACCGCGGGCCCCAGCTACCACACCACGGCGGGGCTCTCTCTCTCACGAGAGCCCGCCAACACCGGCGCTTCTCCCGTCTTCCCCCGGGCCCCCCTCCTGGGAACCGGGGCTCGGGATCGAGAGCCCCGCGAGGCTCGGACCTCCCTCTCTTCCGGAGCGAAGTCTCCGGCGGCGTTGGCCAGCGCGGGGTGGGCTCCCGCCTGGATTCTTCTTCCGGCGCCTCTCTCCTCACGACGGGCTCTCCTCAGCTCCGGGGAGCCCCCACCTACTTCCGGCAGACCTCGGCCGAGGTCTGTCTTCTTCCGGGTCGCCGCCCAGGCGAGGCCGCGGCCCTTTTCCAGATCCCGTGGTGCAGGGGTGGGCTCCCGTTCGGGTTTCACCAGGCAGGAAGGCGCGGTAGGCTCCGCGGCACTTCCAAATAAGCCGCTCTTCTTCACGGCCACACGCGCTCCCTTCACTCGAGCGCGCGCAAGCCGCCTCCCGGAGTGCGGCGGTGATCCTGGGCAACTCCTCTTTTCCTCACCGAGGGGTAGGCTCCTCTCTAGTATAAGCACACCAGCGGGTGGGCACCCGCCACTTGGAAGAATCGGCTCTCCTCAGCAGCACACGAGCAGCGCTCCATTCTTAGCGCTACACAGTCCCCCACAGCGCTTTGCAGACGGTGTCTTCAGGGGGTTACAGCGCTCTCCAGACTCCAGGGCACAGCGCTGAGGGTGCAGGCCTCAGCCCTTCTCTTCCTGCAGGCAGGCACCAGGCAGGGCTCCCACCTCCAGGGTCCTCCCTTCCGGCACCGCAGGTCATAGCGCTCCCGGGCGCTAGATTCAGGAGCAGTAGCTAGAGCAGTCAGCACTCCGGTAAGGGGCTCTCACTGGCCCTGGGGACGGTGGAGGGGTGCAGATGGGCACAGGGGCCAGCACACAGGCCCAACGTGGCGGTCTCCTGGCAGAAGGTCCCTTCCCTTCGAGTCCAGGCTCTGCACTGCCTCAGTCTCCTCACATGGCAGCTTAGAAGGTTCTCTCCCGGAGCCGGTTCTAGCTGGTTCAGGGGAGGAGTAGGCACCCTCGGTGCGGCCGCTTCCTCCAAAAGCAGGGGCGCTGGGGACAAACCACTAGGCTGCCACCCCACCTCAGTCCAGGCGTCACATGGGCAGGCAGGCATGGCGTCCCATTTTAACAGTGACATTTTCCACAGTGCTTTTCTAAAATGGCGGCGCTAACAGTGTGTGCCATATTACACAGCATTTGTTATGTTCTGTTCAGACACACCATATTTTATTGTTACACAAGCGAAAAAATACAGGGCAAAAGGGCCAAGTCCAACAGCCCTGCTTCCGCTCTCCTCTCGCCCATCTCCACAGCTCTCCCTGCTTCCGCTATCCTCTCGCCCCTCTCTCCACAGCTCTCCCTGCTTCCGCTCTCCTCTCGCCCATCTTCACAGCTCTCCCTGCTTCCGCTCTCCTCTCGTCCCTCCCTCCACAGCTCTCCCTGCTTCCGCCCTCCCCATGTCCCTCTCTCAACAGCTCTCCCTGCTTCCACTCTCCTCTCGCCCCTCTCTCCACAGCTCTCCTGCTTCGAGGCTATCCTCTTGCCCCTCCCTCCACAGCTCTCCTGCTTCCACTCTCCTCGTCCCTCTCATCACAGCTCTCCTGCTTTGGCTCTCCTCTCGCCCCTCCCTCCACGAGCTCCCTGCTTCCACTCTCCCTCATCCCTTTCTCCAGAGCTCTTCTTGCTTCAGCTCCCCATCGTCCCTCTCTCACGAGCTCTCCCTGCTTCAGCTATCCCCTCATCCCTCTCTCCAGAGCTCCCCTGCTTCCGCTCTCTCTAGCCCTCTCCTCACAGCTTTCCCTGCTTCCGCTCTCCTCTAGCCCTCTCTCCACGAGCTCTCCTTGCTTCAGCTCCCCTCGTTCCTCTCTCCACAGCTCTCCCTGCTTCCGCTTTCCTCTCGCCCATCTCCACAGCTCTCCCTGTTTCCGCTCTCCCCATGTCCCTCTCTCCACAGCTCTCCCTGCTTCCGCTCTCCTCTCACCTCTCTCCACAGCTCTCCCTGCTTCACGATCTCCTCTCGCCCCTTCACAGCTCTCCGTGCTATCTCTCACGCCTCTCTCCACAGCTCTCTCCTGCTTCCTCTCCTCTCGTCCCTCGGTCCACAGCTCTCCTGCTTCCGCTCCTTCTCGCCCATCTCTCACAGCTCTCCTGCTTCTGCTCTCCTCTTGCCCCTCTCTCCCCAGCTCTCCTGCTTCCGCTCTCCTCTCGCCATCTCCACAAGCTCCCCTGCTTACGCTCTCCCTCGTCCCTCCTTCACGGCTCACCCTGCTTGCCACACCCCTCGATCCCTCTCTCCACAGCTCCTGCTTCCGTCTCTCTCTCGCCCATCTCCACAGCTCACCTGCTTGCGCTCTCCTCGTCCCTCTCTCCACAGCTCTCCCTGCTTCCACTCTCCTCTCATCCTCTCTCACAGCTCTCCCTGCTTCTCGCTCTCTTCTCACCCATCTCCACAGCTCTCTCTGCTTCCGCTCTCCTCTTGCCCCTCTCTCCACAGCTCTCCTGCTTCCGCTCTCCCTCTCCCCCATCTCCATAGCTCTCCTGCTACCGCTCTCCTCTCGCCCATCTCCACAGTTCTCCTGCTTCAGCTATCCTCCTCGCCCATCTCTCACAGCTCTCCCTGCTTCCGCACTCCTCTTGCCCATACTCTCTCCACAGCTCTCCTGCTTCCACTCTCCTCTCGTCCTCTCTCCACAGCTCTCCTGCTTCCGCTCTCCTCTAGCCCATCTCACAGTTCTCCCTGCTTCCGCTATCCTCTCGCCCCTCTCTCCAGCTCTCCCTGCTTTCGCTCTCCTCTCGCCCATCTCTCACAGCTCTCCTTGCTTTCGCTCTCCTCTCGTCCCTCCCTCCACAGCTCTCCCTGCTTCCGCTCTCTGCCATGTCCCTCTCTCCACAGCTCTCCTGCTTCCACTCTCCTCCTCTCGCCCCTCTCTCCACAGCTCTCCCTGCTTTCTGCTATCCTCTTGCCCCTCCCTCCACAGCTCTCCCTGCTTCCACTCTCCCCTCGTCCCTCTCTCCACAGCTCTCCCTGCTTTGGCTCTCCTCTCGCCTCTCTCTCACAGCTCCCCTGCTTCCACTCTCCCTCATCCTTTCTCCAAAGCTCTTCTATGCTCCGCTCCCCTCTCGTCCCTCTCTCCACAGCTCTCCTGCTTCCATCCTCCCTCATCCACTCTCTCCAGAGCTCCCCTAGCTTCGCTCTCCTCTCGCGCTCTCTCCACAGCTCCCTGCTTCCGCTCTCCTCTCGTCCCTCTCTCCACAGCTCTCCTTGCTTCTGCTCTCCTCTCGTTCCTCTCTCCACAGCTCTCCCTGCTTCCGCTTTCCTCTCGCCCATCTCCACAGCTCTCCCTGTTTCCGCTCTCCCCATGTCCCTCTCTCCACAGCTCTCCTGCTTCCAGCTCTCCTCTGCGCCCTCTCTCCACAGCTCTCCTGCTTCCAGCTCCTCCTCGCCTAACTTCACAGCTCTCCGTGCTTCCTCTCACGCCTCTCTCCACAGCTCTCCCTGCTTCCACTCTCCTCTCGTCCCTCGGTCCACAGCTCTCCCTGCTTCCGCTCCCTTCTCGCCCATCTCCACAGCTCTCCCTGCTTCTGCTCTCCTCTCGTCCCTCGGTCCACAGCTCTCCCTGCTTCCGCTCACCCCTCGTCCCTCTCTCCACAGCTCTCCCTGCTTCCGCTCTCTTCTCACCCATCTCCACAGCTCCCCCTGCTTGCGCTCTCTCCTCGTCCCTCTCTCCACAGCTCTCCCTGCTTCCACTCTCCTCTCATCCCTCTCCACAGCTCTCCCTGCTTCCGCTCTCTTCTCACCCATCTCCACAGCTCTCCCATGCTTCCGCTCTCCTCTTGCTCCTCTCTCCACAGCTCTCCTGCTTCCAGCATACTCCTCTCGCTTCCATCTCCATGAGCTCTCCTGCTTACCGCTCTCTCGTCCCTCCCTCCTGCTTCCTGCTCTCCTCTCACCCTCTCTCCACAGCTCTCCCTGCTTCCGCTCTCCTCACGCCCCTCTCTCCACAGCTCTCCCTGCTTCCGCTCTCCCCTCGTCCCTCCCTCCACAGCTCTCCCTGCTTCTGCTCTCCCCTCGTCCCTCTCTCCACAGCTCTCCCTGCATCTGCTCTCCCCTCGTCCCTCTCTCCACAGCTCTCCCTGCTTTCGCTCTCCTCTCGCCCCTATCTCCACAGCTCTCCCTGCTCGGCTCTCCTCTCGCCCCTCTCTCCCCAGCCTCCTGCTTCCGCTCTCCTCGTCCCTCTCTCCACAGTTCTGCCTGCTTCTGCTCTCCTCTCGCCCCTCTCTCCACAGCTCTCCTGTTTCCGCTCTCTCTGTCCCTCTCTCCACAGCTCTCTGCTTCCACTCTCCTCTCGTCCCTCTCTCCACAGCTCTCCTGCTTCAGCTCTCCTCTCGCCCCTCTCTCCACAGCTCTCCCTGCTTCCGCTCTCCCCGTCCCTCTCTCCAAAGCTCTTCTTGCTTCTGCTCTCCCCTCGTCCCTCTCTCCACAGCTCTCCCTGCTTCGACTCTCCTCTCTCCCCTCTCTCCACAGCTCACCCTGCTTCGGCTCTCCTCTCGCCCCTCTCACCACAGCTCTCCCGGCTTCCACTCTCCTCTCGTCCCTCTCCACAGCTCTCCCTGCTTCCGCTCTCTTCTCACCAATCTCCACAGCTCTCCCTGCTTCCGCTCTCCTCTTGACCCTCTCTCCACAGCTCCCCCTGCTTCCGCTCTCCTCTCGCCCATCTCCACAGCTCTCCCTGCTTCCGCTCTCCTCTCGCCCCTCTCTCGACAGCTCTCCCTGCTTCTGCTCTCCCCTCGTCCCTCCCTCCACAGCTCTCCCTGCTTCCGCTCTCCCCTTGTCCCTCTCTCCACAGCTCTCCCTGCATCAGCTCTCCCCTCGTCCCTCTCTCCACAGCTCTCCCTGCTTTCACTCTCCTCTCGCCCCTATCTCCACAACTCTCCCTGCTTCGGCTCTCCTCTCGCCCCTCCCTCCACAGCTCCCCCTGATTCCGCTCTCCCCTCGTCCCTCTCTCCACAGCTCTGCCTCCTTCCGCTTTCCTCTCGACCCTCTCTCCACAACTCTCCCTGCTTCGGCTCTCCCCTCGTCCCTCTCTCCACAGCTCTCCCTGCTTCCGCTCTCTTCTCGTCCTCTCTCCACAGCTCTCCCTGCTTCCAGCTCTCCTTTCGCCTCTCTCTCCACAGCTCTCCCTGCTTCCGCTCTCCCCTCGTCCCTCTCTCACAGCTCTCCCTGCTTCCGCTCTCCCCTAGTCCCTCTCTCCACAGCCTCTCCTGCTTCTGCTCTCTTCTCGCCCATCTCCACAGCTCTCCTGCTTCTGCTCTCCCTCTCGGTCCCTCGGTCCAGCTCGTCCCTGCTTCCGCTCACCTCTCGTCCCTCTCTCCACAGCCTCTCTGCTTCCGCTCTCTTCTCACCCATCTCCACAGCTCCCTGCTTGCGCCCTCCCCTCGTCCCTCCTCACAGCTCTCCTGCTTCCACTCTCCTCCATCCTCTCTCCACAGACTCTCCCTGCTTCTGCTCTCCTCTCTCACCTCATCTCCACAGCTCTCCTGCTTCCACTCTCCTCTGTCCTCTCTCCACAGCTCTCCCTGCTTCCGCTCTCCTCTCGCCCATCTCCACTAGCTCTCCTGCTACGTCTCCTCGTCTCCCTCCCTGCTTCCGCTCTCCTCTCACCCCTCTCTCCACAGCTCTCCCTGCTTCTCGCTCTCCTCTACGCCCTCTCTCCACAGCTCTCCCTGCTTCCGCTCTCCTCGTCCCTCCCTCCACAGCTCTCTCTGCTTCCAGCTCTCCTCGTCCCTCTCTCCACAGCTCTCCCTGCATCTGCTCTCCCTCGTCCCTCTCTCCACAGCTCTCCTGCTTCCGCTCTCCTCTCGCCCCTATCTCCACAGCTCTCCTGCTTCGGCTCTCCTCTCGCCCTCTCTCCCAGCTCTCCTGCTTCCGCTCTCCTCTCGTCCCTCTCTCCACAGTTCTGCCTGCTTCTGCTCTCCTCTCGCCCCTCTCTCCACAGCTCTCCCTGCTTCCGCTCTCCCTCGTCCCTCTCTCCACAGCTCTCCTGCTTCCAGCTCCCTCTCAGTCCCTCTCTCCACAGCTCTCCCTGCTTTGGCTCTCCTCTCGCCCCTCGCTCCACAGCTCCCCCTGCTTCCTCTCTCCCCTCGTCCCTCTCTCCAAAGCTCTTCTTGCTTCTGCTCTCCCCTCGTCCCTCTCTCCACAGCTCTCCCTGCTTCGACTCTCCTCTCTCCCCTCTCTCCACAGCTCACCCTGCTTCGGCTCTCCTCTGCCCTCTCTCACAGCTCTCATGCTTCCACTCTCTCGTCCTCTCACAGCTCTCCCTGGCTCTCCTCTCACTCATCTCCACAGCTCTCCCTGCTCGCTCTCCTCTTGACCTCTCTCCACAGCTCTCCTGCTTCCGCTCTCCTCTCGCCCATCTCCACAGCTCTCCCTGCTTCCGCTCTCCTCTCGCCCCTCTCTCGACAGCTCTCCTGCTTCTGCTCTCCTCGCTCTCTCCCTCCACAGCTCTCCTGCTTCCGACTCTCCTCTTGTCCCTCTCTCCACAGCTCTCCCTGCATCAGCTCTCCTCTGTCCCTCCCTCCACAGCTCTCCCTGCTTCCACTCTCCTCTCGTCCCTCTCTCCACAGCTCTTCCTGCTTCGGCTCTCCTCTCGCCCCTCCCTCCACAGCTCCTGATTCCGCTCTCCCTCGTCCCTCTCTCCACAGCTCTGCTCTCCTTCCGCTTTCCTCTCGACCCTCTCTCCACAGCTCTCCCTGCTTCGGCTCTCCTCGTCGCCTCTCTCCACAGCTCTCCCTGCTTCCGCTCTCCTCTCGTCCCTCTCTCCACAGCTCTCCCTGCTTCCGCTCTCCTCTTCGCCTCTCTCCACAGCTCTCCTGCTTCCGCTCTCCTCGTCCCTCTCTCCACAGCTCTCCTGCTTCCGCTCTCCCCTAGTCCCTCTCTCCACAGCTCTCGCTGATTCTGCTCCCCTCTCGCCCCTCTCTCCACATCTCTCCCTGCTCCCTCTCGCCTTTCGCCCATCTCCACAGCTCTCCCTGCTTCTGCTCTCCTCTCTCCCCTCTCTCCACAGCTCTCCCTGCTTCCACTCTCCTCTTGTCCCTCTCTCCACAGCTCTCCCTGCTTCCACTCTCCTCTCGCCCATCTCCACAGCTCTCCCTGCTTCCGCTCTCCTCTCGCCCCTCTCTCCACAGCTCTCCCTGCTTCCTCTCTCCCCCGTCCCTCCTCCACAGCTCTCCCTGCTTCCGCTCTCCTCGTCCCTCGTCTCCGACTAGCTCTCATGCTTCCGCTCTCCTCTCGCCCCTCTCCACAGCTCCTCCTGCTTCCGTCTCTCCGCCTCGTCCCTCTCTTCACAGCTATCCCTGCTTCCACTCTCCGTCTCGTCCGCTCTCTAGCATGTTCTCCCTTGCTTCAGCTTCTCCTCTCGCCCAGCTCCACAGCCTCCCTGCTCTGCGCTCTCCTCTCGCTCCACTCTCTCTCACAGTTCTCCCTGCTTCCGTCTCTCCTCTCGCCCTCTCTCCACAGCTCTCCCTTTTTCTGCTCTCCCTCGCCCTCTCCTCACAGGATCTCCTACTTCCGCTGCCCCTCATCCCTGTCTCTCCACAGCTCTCCCTGCTTCCGCTCCCCCTCGCTCTCTCAGGACAGCTCCTGTTATCACTCTCCCTCATCGCCCTCTCTCCACATGCTATCCCTGCTTTGGCTCTCCTCCTCGCCCTCCTCCCCAGCTCTCCCTGCTTCCACTCTCCCCTCGCCCCTCTCTCCACAGCTCTCCCTCCTTCGGCTCTCCTCTCGCCCCTCCTTCCACAGCTCTCCCTGCTTCCATTCTCCCCTCATCCCTCTCTCCACAGCTCCTCCCTGCTTTGGCTCCTCCTCTCGCCCCTCTCTCCACAAGCTCTCCTGTTTCGCTCTCTGCCTCTCTCCCACAGCTCCTCTGCTCCGCTCCTCCCTTCGTCCCTCTCTCACAGCTCTCCTGCTTCCAGCTCTCCTCTTGCCCTCTCTCACAGCTTCCCTGCTTCCGCTCTCCTCTTGCCCCTCTCTCCACAGCTCTCCTGCTTCTGCTCTCCCTTGTCTCTCTCTCCACAGCTCTCCCTGCTTCTGCTCTCCTCACGCCCGTCCGTCCACAGCTCTCCCTGCTTCCACTCTCCCCTCGTCCCTCTCTCACAGCTCTCCCTGCTTCCGACTCTCCTCCTCTCTCCTCCTCTCTCACAGCTTCCTGCTTCCGCCTCCTCGCCCTCTCTCCACAGCTCTCCCTGCTTCCGCTCTCCTTGTCCCTCTCTCCACAGCTCTGCCTGCTTCGGCTCTCCACTCATCCCTCTCTCCACAGCTCTGCCTGCTTCAGCCTCTCCTCTCCCCCTCTCTCCACAGCTCCCCTGCTTCCACTCTCCCCCTCGTCCCTCTCTCCACAGCTCTTCTTGCTTGCCTCCTCTGACCGTCCGATCTGCCCACTTCTCTTACTGATCCCCTGTGCTCCCTGGTCCACCTCTCCACACTCTTTCTGACTTCCTTTCCTCTTTCGTCCCTTGGAGAGGAGAAAACACGAACTTGAAGGAGGGCAGAAGACCGCTCCCTGCCTGGATGGACTATCCCAGTCATCCCTCATTGGACAGTTAATTAAAACCATTTCTTCTAATACCATGAAATGATTACAAAAATTCATTAATTTTCGGGGCAAATAGTGCCAGTTAATGCATTTAAGTGCAAACAAATATAAAATAATCTACATATGAAGCTCCTTAAAATTATTTAAACAAAGTGCGCTAGGAAAAAGATAAAATCGCAAGCAGTGAAGTCTATTAAAATAAGGACTGTTACGTAAAATGCATGGTGATCATTGCCGGGCCGCATTGTAAATACTCACACTGATTGTATGGCCCATTCAAAAAAGCATTTGCACTGCAATAGGTCTCGCATGTGAGAGTTTATGCTATTGGCATTGCAAATGACAATGCATTTTATTTATGTTTTGTAAAATAACAGAGATGAATAGAAGGCATTGTCATTTACAATGCCAATAGCTAAAACTCTCGTAAATGCGGACCTATTGCATTACAAATGCTTGTTTATGTATTCATTCATGCATAATCATATAGCGCTGACATTACCCAAAGGTGCTGGAGCGCTATACAAGAGGTATATTTTGTTGGGGGAGTGAAGGGTTACTAGGTGTGTGGGACCTGGATTGTGCTGAGAGGTATAGCGGCCCCAAAGATTTGGTGAGAGGTGGAGAGTCTGAGGGGGGGGGGGAACAAAGAAACCTGTCAGGGCAAGGGAAGAGCTCCAGGAATAGAGGGGAGAGCTGTGCTGCAGTTCAAGGGGTGACGCCAGGACAGGGGGTGCAAGCAGGAGGGCGGGGGTGGAGGGGAGAGCTGTGCTGCAGTCCGAGGGGTGCAGCCAGGACAGGGGGGCAAGCAGGGGGGCCGGGGTGAGGGGAGAGCTGTACTGTCGTCTGAGGGGTGCAGCCAGGACAGGGGGGGAAAGCAGGGGGGCCGGGGGTGGAGGGGAGGGCTGTGCTGCAGTTCGAGGGGTGCAGCCAGGACAGGGGGCAGGCAGAGGCTGGGGGTGGAGGGGAGGGCTGTGCTGCAGTCTGAGGGTGCAGCCAGGACAGGGGGCAAGCAGAGGGACGGGGGAGGGGAGAGCTGTCCTGCAGTCTGGAGGAGCAGCCAGGATAGGGGTGCAAACAGGGAGGCCAGGGAGGGGGAGAGCTGTTCTTGCAGTCCAGGGTGCAGGCCGGGACGGGGGTGCAAGCAGGGGGCCAGGGGTGGAGGGAGAGCTGTTCTGCAGTCCGAGGTGCAGCCAGGGACAGGGGGGCAGGCAGGGGGTGGGGTGTTCAGGGGCAGACTCCAACAACACTGTGCCCTCTCCTAACAGACATGAAAGATGTGATCCTGGGAGACCTTAATATCCCACTGGAACAACCCAGAAGACACCAGAGTCCAGAACTTCACCAACCTTCTTGAAATAACCAGACCTCAAACAACTCTGTAATGAACCAGCACACATCACAGGAGCAACACTGGGTGCGATTCAACAGCCATAAAAATGAACTGGTCTCTCTGAGAGTTCGCATTTCTCCCACTGTCTGGTCTCGGTTCTCACCACCTTATTCTTCTATTTACTATTGACTCACATGTCAGATACCGACAAATACGATCTGACAAACCCTACGATTGGACCAGGAACATCGCAGAAGTCCCTATAACTGAACTTGAAACCTGGATCCAGACTCCATCTACAGCTCCATATCCTTCCTCTCTCTGACGGCTGATGACCTGCCACAGCTCACTTAACTCCACAATGACGGAGGTGTCAGATCAAGTAGCACCGCTCAGAACTCAAACAGCTGAGAACACCCAAATCTCAATCTTGGTCTCAACGTGGATCTGTAATAACGCAAAGACGGCACAACTCAGTATCGTGTCCGAAAGGACTTGGAGACTAAACCCATCGGGACATTGCACTCCAGCGCAACTTCGATCTGGCTAGGTTGGCGATGATGTGTCAAACACGTGTTTAGGAGTAAGAAAGCCTCTTCTTCCGTAGCCAACTAGACCAGGCAAAGAACAGACACAGAGAACTCTTCAACATTGTTAAAAGCTCAAACAACCGGCACATCCCCACACAAAATCAAAGCCACCAATGATCGATGGCGAAAATTGCCAGCTTCTTCACAGACAAAGTCACAAACATTTGAACTAATCCTTCATCCAAACCTCAAATCCTCCCTCCCCCTCAACCTGCCTCCCTTCAACCACCCTTGACCAAACGCTGAAAGAGATCATACCGCGGACAAGCATGTCTGCCTCCAACTGAAAAATAATGCTCATTGGTCAAGTCTTCGAACTCATGTCTGAAAGCGAGGTCTTCAATATAATTGCAAGCCTGGAGCCTACTTCCCACACTATGGACCCTCCCATCCATGCCAATAGTGTGCAAACTTCCAACCACATCACTGCGCTTCCTGTCTGGACAAAATCAGCAACTCCCTTCACAGACTAGGCGGTGTCCCAGACCCCCTTCAGCTAGGACAAATCACACCCATACTCAAGAAACGAGGGGCCGACCCTAACGATCTCAACAACTCAGACCTATCTCCAACCCTCCGTGCCTTTAGCCAAACACTGGAGAAGTGCATTCTCCAACAACTCAAAACAAACACATTGATGAGTTCAACCCTCCTCGACACCTTTCAATCGAGCTTCAGGAAAGGGTGTGGCACTGAAACAGCCATGCTCAACATTTCCGATGATATCCACAGAGCCTTAGGATGAAGGTGAAGTCTCTGTCTCCTCATCCTCATCGACCCATCAGCGGCATTTTCCACAACTATAAATCATCCAGCTTTACTTGAGCCCTCTGAAGTAGGCACTCTGGCATTAACGGCACAGTACTAAAATGGTTCACTTCCTTCCTTCAGCACCGTTCGCAAACAAATTAAAATCAACTCCTGTCTCTCTAGACCTACACAAGTCACACTTGGGGTCCCACAAGGCTCGATCCTCTCTACCATCCCTCCTTTCAATCTCTTCTGGTGGAACCCCTTACAATCATTCTGAAACAAGCAGGCGTCAAATACCACTCTATATGCAGATGACACACAAATCTATTACAAAATCAAATCACACAGCGACATTCTACACCGCCGCAATGTCACACTCAACCAAGATCCAAACTCTGGTTCAACGCAAACTACCTAAAGCTGAACCCGGACAAAACGGAGCTCACAATGCCCGCCCGAAAAGCAACCACCGACCAATTCAAGACTGGCTCAAGCAATCTGATGCCCTAGCACTGCCCCCTTGTCCTATCCGACTCAGTTAAGTCACTAGGCATTACCCTGGACTGGGTGAACTTATCAATGAAGACTCCACATCAAAAACTCTGCAAAAGGTGCGCTTTGATCTGCATCTAAAACACCTCAAGAAACTCAAACCTTTTCTATTCCCCAGTGACGATCTCAAGACAATAGTACAATCCCCAGTCCTCTCCTCAACTGGACTATGTGGAACGCCATCCCAACAGGGACACCAAAAGCTCACCTAGCCCCACTAAGGTCAGTCTCTTAACATGGCCGCTCGACTCATAACTGGTGTAAAAATCAGAACACATCACACCAACCCTCCAACTCCCTCAACTGGCTTCCCATGGAAGAGAGATGTATTTACAAACTGGCCTGTATACCACAAGGCCCTTTCACTCACCTTCCCCCAACTCACCTAAACAGTAAATTGGTTAAAGCAGGAAAATCCAGAACTCTGAGAAGCACCAACTCACTTCTCTCTCATCCCTCCAAAAATGGAAAAGAAAACCACTCAGTGCCGATCCTTCTCTGGTACATGTACCCAGGATGTGGAACGCTCTCCTAGAGACCTCAGATGCAATCCCTCCCTTCTCCTGCTTCCGAAAGGGGAACTGAAACTCCATCTCCTCAACAAATACTTAACCGACCAACGTCAACTAACCTAGACTTCAATATCCTAGCGGACTCCCCGCTCACTTGACCATTAAGGATAGGTGGTTTCTTGAATGTGTTTTTTTTTACCTCCCTTTACTGTTTGCCTAATTATTATGTTTTACTTATATCTTCTCAGCTTCCTTAGGTCCTGCTATGTAATGCTTTTCTTTTATTTCTCCTGTGTGTATGTAAAGCGCTCTGATACCCACGGGTCAAGCTAGCGCTATATAAAACTTTTAAAATAAATAAATAAAATAAATAAGGGCAGGAAGGCACTTCACACGTCCCTACAGGAAGCTGCACCACAGACCACAAGGAGGAGGCGGGGTGGGTCAGAGGGAGGGAGTGGAGTTGACAAGAGGAAGCATGAGGTGGGGGTGGGGGAGAGAAAGTTACTGAGCACATGTCTACAAGATGCTGCCAACCCCTTCCTGTCTTGAGAGGAACTGCACCACAGAGCACAGGGGGGGGGCACATTTATTGTGTAACCAGGGAGATGAAAGGGCCCCGCCCCTTAACCGTCCGTCAACCTCTCACCATCACTTCGTGTGGGGGTCCTTGGAGGGTATTCTGGGACTCCCCCATCTGACCACCCCTTCTGGATGAAGCACTTCTGACATCACTGGTAATGGTGGGGTTGGGGGCAACCACACAAGCCTTGGATGCCAAAGACAGACAGGCGAGTTATTTTCAACGCAAACGAAGTGCTGTGTGAAATGAGCGCGCCGTGTGATCTGCTGCAGGTGAGTTCTCTGTGTGGGAGGGCTGGAGCCGGGGAAGTTACTGAGAGAGGGAGTTTTGTTCCCTTCTTCTTTGTGATGTAATTAGTGGAATAAAAACAGGCTGCTCCCAGACAGTCTCAGGCCTGTGACCAGTGAACCTGGGATATAGGGCTATAAATGCGACGGCTATTCTGTGCCGCTGCCTGCCCCTTCCATCTGCCCTGTCCAACACATCTCTCCCCTCTGCCCTGTCCACCCTCCTTCTCTGCCCTCTGCCCTGTCCACCCTCCTTCTTTGCCCTGTCCGCCCTACCTTCTCTGCCCTGTCCACCCTCTCTTCTCTACCACTGTAGCCACCCTCCTTCTCTCCCCTCTGCCCTGTTTACCCCCTCTCTCCCCGCTGCCCTGTACACCCCCTTCTCTCCCCTCTGCCCTGTCCACCCTCCTTCTCTGCCCTCTGCCCTGTCCACCCTCCTTCTTTGCCCTGTCCGCCCACCTTCTCTGCCCTGTCCACCCTCCTTCTCTCCACTGTCCACCCTCCTTCTCTCCCCTCTGCCCTGTTTACCCCCTCTCTCCCCTCTGCCCTGTACAACCCTTCTCTCCCATGTGCCCTGTCCACCCTCCCCCACTGCCCTGTCCACTCTCCTTCCCTGCCCTGACCACCCCCTCTCTTCCCTCTGCCCTGTCCACCCTCCCTGCCCTGTCCATCCTCCTTCTCTCCACTTTGCCCTGTCCACCCTCCATCTCTGCCCTGTCCATCCTCCTTCTCTGCCTTCTGCCTTGTCCATCCCCCTTCTCTGCCCTGTCCACCCTCCTTCTCTGTCCTGTCCACCCACCTTCTCTGCCCTGTCCACCCACCTTCTCTCCCCTCTGCCATGTCCACCTCCTCTCTCCCCTCTACCCTGTCCACCCCTCTCTCCTCTGCCCTGTCCACCCCCTCTGCACTGTCCACCCTCCTTCTCTCCCCTCTTCCCTGTCCCCCCTTCTTCTCTGCCCTGTCCACCCTCCTTGTCTCACCTCAATGCTGTCCACCCTCCTTTTCAGCCCTCTGCCCTGTCAACCCTCCTTCGCTGCCCAGTCCACTCCCATTTCTCCCCTCTGCCCTGTCCACCCACCCTCCCTCTCTGCCCTGTCCACCCCTCTCTGCCCTGCCCACCCCCCTCTACCCTGTCCACCCTCCTTCTCTCTCCTCTGCCCTGTCCATCCTCCCTCTCTGCCCCTGTCCACCTCCCTCTCTGCCCCTGTCCACCCTCCTTCTCTCCCCCTGTCCATTCTTCTCTGCCCTGTCCACCCTCCTTCTCTGCCCTGTAAACCCTCCTTCTCTGCCCTGTCCACCCCTCCCTCTCTCTGCCCTGTCCACCAACCTTCTCTGCCCTGTCCACCCTCCTTCTCTCCTATCTGCCTCCAGCCTGTCACCTCCTCTGCTTGCCTTGTCCACCCTCATTCTCAGCCCTCTGCCCTAGTCCACCCTACCCTCTGCCCTGTCCACCCTCCTTCTCTCCCCTGTCCATCCTCCTTCTCTGCCCTGTCCATCCTGCTTCTCTGCCCTGCTACACCCTCCTTCTCTGCCCTGTCCACCCTCCTTCTCTGCCCTGTCCACCAACCTTCTCTGTCCTGTCCACCCTCCTTCTCTCCTATCTGCCCTGTCCACCCTCCTTTGCTGCCTTGTCCACCCTCATTCTCAGCCCTATGCCCTGTCCACCCTACCTCTCTGCCCTGTCCACCCTCCTTCTCTCCCCTGTCCATCCTCCTTCTCTGCCCTGTCCATCCTGCTTCTCTGCCCTGTACACCCTCCTTCTCTGCCCTGTCCACCCTCCTTCTCTGCCCTGTCCACCCTCCTTCTCTGCCCTGTCCACCCCCTCTCTCCCCTCCACCCTGTCCACCCTCCCTCTCTGCACTGTCCACCCTCCTTCTCTCCCTCTCTGTCCTGTCCACCCTCCTTCTCTCCCCGTCCACCCTCCTTCTCTCCCCTATCCAACCTCCTTCTCTGCCCTGTCCATCCTGCTTATCTGCCCTAGTCCACCCTCCTTCTCTCCCCTGTCCACCCTCCTTCTCTGCCCTGTCCACCCTCCCTCTCTCCCCTGTCCACCCTCCTTATCTCCCCTCTGCCCTGTCCACTCTCCTTCTCTGCCCTGTCTACCCTCCTTCTTCTGCCCTGTCCACCCTCCTTCTGCTCTCCTGTCCACGCCTCCCTTCTCTGCCCTGTCCACCCTCCTTCTCTCCCCCTCTGCCCTGTCCACCCCTCCTCTCCCCTGTCCACCCTCCTTATCTCCCTCTGCCCTGTCCACCCTCCTTCTCTGCCCTGTCCACCCACCCTTCTCCGCCCTGGCCACCCCTCTCTCCCCTCTGCCCTGTCCACCCTCCTTCTCTCCCCTCCCTCTGCCCTGCCCACCCTCCATCACTGCCCTGTCCACCCTCCATCTCTGCACTGTCCACCCTCCTTCTCTCTCCCTTGTCCACCCTCCTTCTCTCACCTGTCCACCCTCCTTCTCAGCCCTCTGCCCAGTCCACCCTCCTTCTCTGCCCTGTCCACCCCACTCTCCCCTCTGCCTTGTCCACCCTCCCCCTCTGCCCTGTCCACCCTCCTTCTCTCCCCTCTGCCCTGTTCACCCTCGTTCTCTGCCATGTCTACCATCCTTCTCTGTACTGTCCACCCTCCTTCTCTGCCCTGTCCACCCTCCTCCTCTGCCCTGCCCACCCTCCTTCTCAGCCCTCTGCCCTGTCCACCCTACTTCTCAGCCCTCTGCCCTGTCCACCCTCCTTCTCAGCCCTCTTCCCTGTCCACCCTCCTTCTCTGCCCTGTCCACCCTCCTTCTGCTGCCTGTACTACCCACTCTCTCCCCTCTGCCCTGTCCACCCTCTCTCTGCCCTGTCCACCCTCCTTCTCTCCCCTCTGCCCTGTCCACCCTCCTTGTCCTCCTCTGCCCTGTCCACCCTCCCTCTCTGCCCTGTCAACCCTCCCTCTCTGCCCTGTCCATCCTCCTTCTCTGCCCCGTCCACCCTCCTCCTCTGCCCTCTGCCCTGTCTATCCTGCTTCTCTGCCCTGTCCACCCTCCTTCTCTGCCCTGTCCACCATCCTTCTATGCCCTGTCCACCCTCCTTCTCTGCCCCCTGCCCTGTCCACCCTCCTTCTCTGCTCAGTCCACCCTCCATCTCTCCCCTCTGCCCTGTCCACCTCCTTGTCTCCCTCTTCCCTGTCCACCCCCTTCTGACCCTCTGCCCTGTCCACCCCCTTCTCTCCCTCTGCCTCTGTCCACCCTCCTTCTCTCCCCTCTGCCCTGTCCACCCTCCTTCTCTCCCCTCTGCCCTGTCCACCCTCCCTGCCCTGTCCACCCTCCTTCTCTCCCCTGTCCAACCCCCTCTCCCCCTCTGTCCTGTCCACCATCCTTCTCTCCCCTCTGCCCTGTCCACCCCTCCCTCCCCTGTCCACCCTCCTTCTCTCCCCTGTACACTCTCATTCTCTGCCCTGTCCACCCTCCTTCTCTCCCCCTCTGCACTGTCCATCTGCCTTCTCTGTCCTCTGCCCTGTCCACCCTCCTTCTCTGCCCTGTCCACCCTGTAAATCCATATTTGTAAAGCGCAAACTACTCACCCTTACGGGTCTCAAGGCGCTGGGGGCCGTCGTGGAAATTAAGTGAGCTATTGCCCAGAGTCACATGGTGCTGAGCTGTGCTGCCGCCGGAGCCGGGGATCGAACCGTGAGCCCTGTGCTCCGAAGTCAGCTGCCCTGGCCGCTGCACCACACCTCTCCACTCTCCACCCTCCTGCTCTCCCCTCTGCCCTGTCCACCCTCCCTCTCTCCCCTCTGCCGTGTCCACCCTCCTTGTCTCCCCTGTTCCCTGTCCACCCTCCTTGTCTCCCCTCTGCCCTGTCCACCCTCCTTCTCTGCCCTGTCCACCCTCCTTCTCTGCCCTGTCCACATCCTTCTCTGCCCTGTCCACCCTCCTTCTCTGCCCTATGCCACTGTCCAGCCTCTCCTTCTTCTCTGCCCTGTCCACCCTCCTCCTCTCTGCCCTGTCCACCCTCTTTCTCCCTCTGCCCTGTCCACCCGCCCTCTCTTCCTGTCCACCATCCTACTCTGCCCTGTCCACCCTCCTTCTCTTCTTATGTGTGTGTGTGGGGAGGAAGTTACTGAACACATTTCTACAAGATGCTGCCAACCTCTTCCTGTCTTGAGAGGAGTTGCACCACAGGTCACAAGGGGGGGCACATTTATTGTGTAACCAGGGAGACAAAAGGCTCCACCCCGCCCCTTATCCCTCCATCCTGCAACCTCTCACCATCGCTTCGGGTGGGGGTGCTTGGAGGGTGACCACCCCCATGGGATGAAGCACTTCTGACTTCACTGGTAATGCCAGGGGTGGGGGGGACCACACAACCCTTGTACGGCAGACACAGACAGGCGAGTTATCTTCACCCCGAAGTGCTGTGTGAAGTGTGCGCGCCGTGTGATCTGCGGCAGATGAGTCGTCGACGGCAGGTCCGGTTCTAGAGGGTGGGCCAGCCCCCCCTGGGAAGCCCTGTGGCACTTTTACAAGTAGAACAAGGTATTTTGCTCATTTTCTTACCGCTGCAAACGGACTGCAGGCTCGGTTTTAGGCTAATTGTTTAACTTTCACCACAAACGCCAGTGCTTTGGGCTACCTGAAGCGCCTGGCACAGGTGTGAGGTCAGTCGGGTGCCTCTTTTTCATGCACATGTGATGCTCTCAACATGTCAAGAGGCCTGCAGGCTCCCATCACAGAATACCTAACAGATAACATATGGAAGGAACTGAAGATGTGAGGCTGCCCGCGGCACGTGCAGTGTGCCCACTTAGGAGGGTGGCCTCGTTAGTTCACATTAGGCACGGCCACAAGTCTAGTGTTTCAGACCCCCGGGGGGTCCCCAAAGTCCGGTGCGGTACATGCGTCATTTCCGGCACGTTTGCAGGCGGGGGCAAGGTATTTATACCTGCCCCTCCTAGCTTGCCTGCCTTTCTGAGCATCGCGCCACGCTGTTCCGTGTCTTATTGCACGTTAGACGTGGCAATGGATATGGTCAGGGGGACGGAAAAAGAGCCTGGTTAGCTAAGGCAGACATTGAATCGGCTGTCCGCTTGCTGCCTGTCCACCCGGGCAGCCGCCACTTGCTGGGTTTCAGGCTAGATGGACAGTTCTACTACGACAGGTGCATGCCCATGGGCTGCGCAGTGTCATGTGCTTGCCTCGAGGCATTCAGCGGTTTCTTACAATGGGCCCTGCAAGGGTCCTATGGTGAAAGAGGGGTGACACGCTACCTTGATGATTTTCTGTTCATTGGGGAGGAGGGGACACAAGACTGCAGATTGGCACTCCAGAAGTTCCTAAGATTAACTGACCAACGAGGGGTTCCGCTAGCACCAGGTAAAACTGAGGGCCCAGCGCAGGTCCTGACTTTCCTGGGAATCGAGCTGGGCACAGTGGAGGGCGTGTCAAGACTCCCGGTGGGCAAGGTTCCGGCTCTTTTTCAGGACATTTAGGCAACGCTGGCAAAAGATAAAGCAACCCAGGGCACCATCCAGAGTTTATTGGGTAAGTTACATTTTGCGGCCAAGGTGATTCCAGCGGGGAGGGTTTTTGCCAGAAGGTTGGCCAGGGCCACGGCCAGCGCAAAAACGAAACATCACCTGTTCAGACTGAACAAGGGACTCAAACAGGACCTCAGGATGTGGGCTGAATTCTTAGCCGACTTTAATGGCTCGCTTATCTGGAGAGCACCCTGGGCAGGCAGCCCCAAACTGTGCTTGTTCACAGACGCATCAGGCAGGGAAGGCTTTGGCGAAATCATGGGGAGCGAGTGGTGCACAGAGAAATGGCTAAGTTCACTGTACGGGAACTGTTCACCATAGTGGCAGCCCTACATCTATGGCCAGAGGCTCTGGCATCGAGAAGGGTCTTGTTCTGGTCCGACAATATGGCAGTGGTTCAGGCTATAAACGCACAATCAGCTAAGTGTCCACTGGTGCTCTGCTTACTGAGAGAACTGGTGCGGGCTTGCTTGCATAACAACGTGAAGTTTAGGGCTAGGCACATCCAAGGGGTCAAGAATGTGGCAGCTGACGCTCTCTCTCGTTTTCAGTGGCTCCGTTTCTGGGAGGAGTGGCCGCGAGCAAGAGCTGAGATGACCCCATTCCTGACACACCTTTGGCACCTACTACAGTGGAACAGCAGTTAATGGAACTGGGCGAACGCTCCCTAGCACCGGGGACCAGGAGACGGTACAAGTCCTATGTCTCCACTTTCTGCAAGGTGGTAGGGCCTTGGGGTGGGGATGCATCCACATTGGAACACAAAGTCCAACTATTTGTCTTGTGGGCCAAGTATCAGGGCAAGAGCCAGCCCTGGACCACAGGCCACCTAGCTGCTGTGAGCCACCATGCCACAATCAGGGGGTAACAGGATCCTGCCAGGGCATTCCCCATCAGGGCAGCGCTTAAGGGATGGGCTAGAGGCGAGACACGAGTTCCAGACTCTCGGTCGCCTATCGAGTTCTGCGCTCTACAGGGTATTTTATTTATTTTTATTTTACAGAGTTTTATATAGCGCGAACTTGACCCAAATCGGGTATCAGAGCGCTTTACATAGCACCAGTTGCATTACATGAGGACTGTTAGACCTGTCAGCCCTAGGGTGGTCTTTCCCTATTTTTTTTCCTTTTTCGCCTCCTTTTTGCCACCATATTTTTACTGGACCTAGGTCTCTGGGCACCTTGCCACTGCTAGCCGCCTGAGAAGAGGCACCGTGTGGTGAGGTGCGCCGTCGCGCCCTCATCGGGGGAAGCGCTGAGGTGAAGGAAGCCCCTCAGGTGTGTGGGGTGAGGTGCGCCGTCCGCGCCCTCACCGAAGCCTTCCAGAGACTGGGCCCTCGGGCCCTCATCGCCGCCGTCCGCGGCCAAAGAATTGCCCCGCCGCCGTCGCGGCCAAGAGAATCATCGCCGCCACCGAAGCGGCCAAAGAATTGCCCCTGCCGCCGAAGCGGCCAAAGAATTGTCGCCGCCGCCGTCGCCGCCGAAGAATCGCCTCACCGCCGCCGTCGCGGCCAAAGAATTGCCACCGCCGCGGCCCAAGAAATCGCCAGCGCGATCTTCAGCGAGGCCTCCAGGCCCCGCAGACGCCATTGCCGAGCAACCAGGGTCGCCCAGGCGTGACCCAGGAAGGCCGCGCACCGATTGGGCGCCGGCCACCAGTCACGCCCCAGCGCTCGAAGGAAGCCCGGGAAGAGCCCCGGCAGTGCAGAGGGAGACGGGGAGCCGGCCGGAGAGGACTGCCCGGCTCCCGCTCCCTTCCCGGCAACCCTGAGCCCCAACCTCACTTACCTTGATCCCGGGGGCCGGAGGAGGGTGATCCCGGCCCCGCAACGCGTCGTGAGTCAGCCCCCAAGAAGCCGCAACGACTCGCAATACCGGCCAGAAGGCCGAGGCACCCCTGACCGGGCCCCGCCCTACAGAATACGGGCCGGCCCGGAAGATCGCCAGTCGCCCTGAAGCGCGACCAACGACCACACCGCAGGTGAGCCCTGAAGGCCCCTAGGGCCCATAAGACGCCACTGGGGGCCGGGGGCCACTATTAACCCTTAAGATTTTAGTCCTACGAGGCGAGGCCCCAGAGAGGAGTGGGCCTGGCCTGAGTTAACCCCTAAGGGACATAGAAGCCCCAGAATACAGGACATGTTGAGGGATTCCCCACATAGTTCATTCATGTAATGATGATGCCCACAGTATTTAATAATTTATGCCAATGCCTATTATAATTACTGCCTAGGCCATAGTTTTAACTGTTAAGTCTTTACCACAAGGGGAAAGTGTTTAATTGAATTGAGCTGAAGTGTACACCGCCAAGAGTTGAAGTATTTTATGTTACAGGTGTACTGGAGTTGCGACGCCCACTATACTGAATGTGGGTGCACCTAGATTAATGCAGGCCTATTTAAATGTAACGTGAAAAGCCTTCTTTTAAATAATTGAATATGCTAAAGTGAACTGTATGTTTAGGCCTATGTTTTATTTAACGTACCTTGAGATCATTATTAAGTGCTAACGTGTAGGAGATAATTCCTGCGGCCTCTTAGTGGCCTACAATGTTGATGAGCTATGCAGCTTTATTTAAAATGTGCACCAGTTGAGTAATCTAATGAATTTGAATGTAGATCTGAATTAACCTGCCTTATCTGATGCCAACTTAATTTATTTATAAAAGATCTTGATTTTAAATACAAAAGCCTGGTGTGGTGTCATGTTATTGCGTTCGCATTGGTGGGTCAAAGTAAGAGTGTGCTGCACAACTGCCTTACACATTGCCTTCGCGTGCCTTTCCCGCTTCACGCCATGCTACCGTGTCGGACTCGGTAACCCCGGTTCCAACAAGGACACATTCATTTTTGTTAAGCACGGGGAGATTAAATGATTTGCCCAGAATCACAGGATGTACAGCGTCACTGCCGAGACTCGAACCCAGTTTCCCAGTTTCAAGGTCGACCACCCTAGCCGTTAGGCCAACTCATCTCTCTTGTATGATAGACAAAGTGCACAGGGCTACATACTCGCCTTTCGAAGCTAATCTCTCTGCTGCAGCTTTTAGCTTGGCATTCTTTGGGGCATTCAGAAAGTTGGTGGCCAGGCCTAAGAATGATGAGTCTGGGGATGCTATAGGCAGACAGGACATCCAGATCATAGGTGACTCCTTAAGAATACTGGTGAAAAGATCTAAAACTGCCCAAGCAGGGCTGGGGAAGGTTATTTTGCTACAACCCCTGGGGGACAAGAGATACTGCCCTGTGGGCCTGGTCGCCGAGTACTTAGCCCTCCGCCCCAACACGGGAGGCTACCTGTTAATACACGCCGATCACAAGCCTCTCATCAAATTCCAAGTCGAGCAGGTCATGAGGGCTTGCTTGGAGAGGTCAGGGAACCATGGGCCGGGAAGGCGTTTTTCCAGCCATTCTTTCCGGATAGGAGCAGTTACTTCAGCTTTTAAGATCGGATTGCCGCCTGACCTCATCAAGAAAGTGGGCCGGTGGGAGTCAGTGTTACAAGAGCTACATTCGGACATAAAGGTTGCAAAGGAGAACAAGCATTGGCATTTACAGGCTATTAAGGCCACAATGGGTGAGATTAGTAATCACACGGGACGATGTAAGTTATGGTGGTCGAAGATCACCCCAAGGAGGGTCTGGCATGGGGCCAGGTCACGGGAGGCCATCGAACTTTCTCGTAAAAGGGAAAACGGCACCATGCGCAAGTTCACGGAACAAAGGGGTTTTGGCTTCATTAGAC
Source organism: Calotriton arnoldi (assembly GCA_963921515.1). Lineage (NCBI taxonomy): Eukaryota > Metazoa > Chordata > Amphibia > Caudata > Salamandridae > Calotriton > Calotriton arnoldi. The sequence goes on along the minus strand of CAWUFW010023755.1, from coordinate 8,276 downwards.
ATGGACTTCTACATGCCAACGCCACAGGGTATTTAGATGATGATGGTGTCCACCTGTCCCAGGTGATACCAAAGGGGGATGATGGACGGAGCGCTAGAGCAAATCAAACACTCACCCCCAGTCAACTGATCTGGGTTTAATCCATCATCATTCTTTAGCTCACTCCACCACCCCAGTTCAGACTATGGCCATATGCAAATCAGTCTGACCCTGTGCCTCATGGGAACAGTCCAGCCCGAACTGCCAAGCCATGTCTTCCCTGGACCGGAAACAAGCATCCTGGGACCGGTTTCGGGTTCATAACCCTCATCAGCCAGGCTTTGTTCGCCCTAAGTTGGCGGGGGTATGCCCAGACGTGGGTCCCTTGCTCACTTTGCCACTGGATTCAAGCAAGCCTGGCTGATGACGGCTGGAATGCCAGAAACCGGTCCTAGGATGCTTGTTTCCGGTCCAGGGAAGACATGGCTTGGCAGTTCGTGCTGGACTGTTCCCATGAGGCACAGGGTCAGACTGATTTGCATATGGCCATGTCTGAACTGGGGTGGTGGAGTGAGCTAAAGAATGATGATGGATTAAACCCAGATCAGTTGACTGGGGGTGAGTGTTTGATTGGCTCAAACGTTCCGTCCATCATCCCCTTTTGTATCACCTGTCCCAGGTGGGCATGGACCTGTTCTTGTTGGACCTGGGCGAAGCCTTAGAGACAGCGGGTTGTAAGTAAGAAAGTTGCCTGCCTTGGTGGGGGGGCTAAGGATGTGACCGCTGCCACATCCAGAGCTGTGGCGGAGTTACAGGGCGATCCGGAGGCTGAATGGTACATAGGGGTACCCTCTTCAGGAGCACAAGAAGGATGCAGAAGCCAAACAACCCCAGGAGTCCTTACGGCAGGACGCTGGAGGAAAACTACGGCGCACCGCTAGTACTTCAGGCGGTTGTAAGCCAGAGCAACCGGGGGCTTGTCTGGACACACTCCGCCCCTGAAAAGGCGTGAGTAAAAAGATGGACTGGTGGTCCATGGTATTTAAGGGGGATAATCCCCAGTAAATGGTAGCACCGATTGTGTTGGCCACAGTGCCGTTGGCTCATTAGGCGGGCAGGGCAGCTTAGGTTATTCACCGCTGCCTGCCCCTGGATCGCCCATAAGTTAACCCACCATGTTGGCATAATTCTTGCATGAAATAAACCTGCAGCAAAATGTTTTCCCACAAACAAGTCTCATGTGGTTATCTAGTGCTGTGCATGCTATGTCTCCATATTGCGGTGAGTTGCCTATATTGGAACTATGACCTCGGGGTGTCTGTCTTACTAAAGGTGTGTCTGTTTCTTTGATGCTTCTTATCCTGCAGCACATCTGAAACACACCCCAGAGCCGCAGGTTTTGAACTTTATGAGCTGAGGACTTTTGCCAAGTTTCAGTGACAAGCTGGGCAGTGCTGGGCAGGAGCAGGGCAGCCTCCAGTTATGGAAGCACAGCCCTGGGTGTTCTCCTGGGGGACACTGGACACATGAGCCCCCACTGTCCTGGCCATTCCTTGTGTCCAGAGGTGCTCCCTGAAGCCAGTCTGCTATATAATCAGGACACAAGTCCAAAAAAAGAAGTGAGGGGACGAACCTAGTTAGGCAGTGTGCACGTGACATCACAGGAAGTGGCATCACAACCCATGACCTAACAGGAAGTGGCATCACAGGAAGTGGCATCACAACCCATGACCAGACAGGAAGTGGGACCACAACCCATGACCACACAGGAAGTCACATCAGATCTTAACACCTCAGACATTTTTAGCAGGTTCTCCCATGAGCACGTTTGAGTGCCTCACACTGTTTAACAAACGACATTTTGTGGATATCTTTCTTCATGACTACGACCACTCCCCAGCTTCTGGAGGGTCTTAGGCCTGAGACCGGTGAAACTGGGCTATATTGCTATAAATGCGACAGCTGTTCGGGTGCCGCCACCTGTTCCTTCCCTCTGCCCCCCCTCTCTCCCTCTAACTCCCTCTGCCCCCTGCCTCCCTCTCCCCCTCCCCCTCTGCCTCCCTCTCTCTCCTCTGCCCCATCCCTTCCTTCTGCCTCCCTCTCTCTCCTCTGCCCCGTCCCTTCCCTCTGCCTCCCTCTCTCTCCCTCTGCCTGCCTCTCCCCCACTGCCTTCCTCACTCCCCTCTGCCCCACCCCTTCCCTCTGCCTCCCTCTCTTCCCTCTCTTCCCTCTGCCTCCCTCTCTTCCCTCTTCCTTCCCTCTGCCTCCCTCTCTTCCTTCTTCCCCCTTCCTTCCCTCTGCCTCCCTCTCTCCCTGTCTGCCTCCCTCTCTCCCCATCTGCCTCCCTCTCTCCCTGTCTGCCTCCCTCTCTCCCCTCTGCCTACGGCTCTCCACTCTGACCCTCTGCCTCTCCTCTCTCTCCCCTCTCGCTCTTTCTCTCTCCCTTCTGCCTCCCTCTCCCTTTGTCTCCCTCTCTCCCCTCCTCTCTCCCCCCTCTGCCTCCCTCTCTCCCCCTCTGCTCCCTCTCTCTCCTCTTCTCTCTCTCCCTCTGCCTCTCTCTTCCCTCTGCCTCTCTCTCTCCCTCTGCCTTCTTTCTCTCTCTCTCTCTCTCCTCTCTGCCTCCCTCTCTCCCCCTCTGCTTCCTCTTCCTCTCCCTCTCCCCTGCCTCCCTCTCTCTCCCTCTGCCTCCCTCGCTCTCCCTCTCCCTCTGCCTCCTTCTCTCCCCTCTGCCTCCTTCTCTCCCCTCTGCCTCCCTCTTTCCCCTCTGCCCTGTCTCTCCTCTCTGCCTCCCTCTCTCCCTATCTGCCTCCTTCTCTCCCCTCTGCCCCCTCTGCCTCCCTCTCTCCCCTCTACCTCCCTCTCTCCCCTCTGGTCCATCCCTTCCCTCTGCTCCCTTCTCTCCCCACTGCCTCCCTCTCTCCCCACTGCCTCCCTCTCTCTCCCCTCTGCCTCCCCCTCTCCCCTCTGTCTCCCTCTCTCCCCCCTTTCTCCCCTCTGCCTGCCTCTCTCCCCTCTGGCTCACTCTCTCCCCATCAGCCTTACTCTTTCCCCTCTGCCTACGTCTCTCCCCTCTGCCTCCCTCTCCCCCTCTGCCTCCCTCTCCCCTCTGCCTACCTCTCTCCCCTCTGCCTGCCTCTCTCCCCTCTGCCCCCCTCTGCCTCCCTCTCTCCCCTCTTCCTCCCTCTCTCACCTCTTCCTCCCTCTCTCCCCTCTGCCCCATCTACCCCTCTGCCTCCCTCTTTCCCCTCTGCCCCCCCTCTTTCCCTCTGCCTCCCTCTCTCCCTCTGTCTCCCTCTCTCCCCTCTGCCTCCCTCTCCCTCTCCTCTGCCTCCCTCTCTCCCCTCTGCCTCCACTCTGCCTCTCTCCCCTCTAACTCCCTCTTCCCTCTGCCTCTCTTTCTCACCTCTGCCTCTCTCTCTTCCCCTCTGCTCTCTCTCTCTGCGATCTGCCTCCCTCTCTCCCCTCTGCCTCTCTCTCTCTCCCCTCTGCCTCTCTGTATCCCACTCTACCTCCCTCTCTCCTCCCTGCCCCGACTCTCTCCTCTGCCCCCTCCACTCTGCCTCCCCTTATCCTCCTCTGCCTCCCTCTCTCTCACTCTGCCTCCCTCTCTCTCACTCTGCCTCCCTCTTCCCGTCTGCCCCCTCTCTCTCCTCTGCCTCCCTCCATCCCCTCTGCCTCCCTTTCCCCTCTGCCTCCCTCTGTCCCCTCTGACACCCCCTCTCTCCCTCTGCCCCGTCCCTTCCCTCCCTCTCTCTCTCTCTGCCTCCCTCCCTGCCTCCCTCTCTCCCTCTGCCTCCCTCTTTCCCCTCTGCTCCCTTTCTCTCCCCTCTGACTCTCTCTCTCTCTTCCCTCTGACTCCCTCTTCCCCCTCTGTTCCCTCTCTCCCCTCTGCCTCCCTCTCTTCCCTGTTACCTCCCTCTCTCCCCTGTGCCTCGTCTCTCCTCTCTGCCTCCCTCTCTCCCCTCTGCCTCCTTCTCTCCCCCTCTGCCTCCCTCTCTCTGTCCTCTACCTCCCTCTCTCCTCTGTTGCCCTCTGTCCTCTGCCTCCCTCTCTCCCCTCTGACCCATCTCCCCTCTGCCTCGTCTCTCCTCTCTGCTTCCCTCTCTCGCCTCTGCCTCCTTCTCTCCCCCTCTGCCTCCTTCTCTCCCCCTCTGCCTCCCTCTCTCCCCCTCTGCCCTGTCTCTCCCCTCTGCCTCCCTCTTTCCCCTCTACCTCCCTCTCTCCCTACTGCCTCCCTCTCTCCCCACTGCCTCCCTCTCTCCCCACTGCCTCCCTATCTCTCCCCTCTGCCTGCCTCTCTCCCTTTTGCCTGCCTGTCTCCCCTTTGCCTGCCTCTCTCCCCTTTGCCTCCCCTTCTCTCCTCTGCCACCTCTGCCTCTCTCTTTCTCCCTCTGCCTCCTTCTCTCCCCTCTGCCTCCCTCTCTCTCCCTCTCTCCCCCTCTCTTCCCTCTTCCTCCCTTTCTCTCTCCCTCTCTCTCCCTCTCTCCCTCTGCCTCCCTCTCTCCCCTCTGCCTGCTCTGTCTCCCTCTCTCCCTCTACCTCCATCTCTTCCCTCTGCCCCATCCCTTCCCTCTGCTCCCCTCCCTCCCCACTGCCTCCCTTTCTCCCCACTGCCTCCCTCTCTCTCCCCTCTGCCTCCACCTCTCCCCTCTGCCTGCCTCTCTCCCCTCTGCCTGCTTCTCCCCCTCAGCCTCCCTCTCTCCCCATCAGCCTCCCTCCTTCCCCTCTGCCTCCCTCTTCCCCTCTGCCTCCGTCTCCCCTCTGCCAACATCTCTCCCCTCTGCCCCCTCTGCCTCCCTCTGTCCCCTCTTCCTCCCTCTCTCCCACTCTGCCCCTCTCTCCTCTGCCACCCCCTCTCTCCTCTGCTGCCCCCTCTATCACTCTGCCTCCCTCTCCCCTCTGCCTCCCTCACTCCCCTCTGCCTCCCTCTCTCCCCTCTGCCCCCCTCTCTCCCCTCTGCCTCACTCTCTCCCTCTGCCTCCCTCTGTCCCCTCTGCCTTCCTCTCTCTCCCTCCCTCTCTCTCCCTCTGCCTCCTCTCTCTCTCCTCTGCCTCCCTCTGCCTCCCTCTCTCCCCCTCTGACTTCTTCTCTCCCCCTGCCCTGTCTCTCCCCTCTGCCCCCTCCCATCTGCCTCCCTTTCTCCCCCTCTTCCTCCCTCTCTCCCGTCTGCCTTGCTCTCTCCCCCTATCTCCCCTCTGCCTCCCTCTCTCTCACTTTCTCTCCCTCTCTCTCACTCTCCCTCCCTCTTTCCCCTCAGACCCCTCTCTCTCCTCTGCCTCTCTCTCTCTCTCTCCCATCTGCCTCTCTCTCTCCCTCTGCCTCCCTCTCTCTCCCTCTGTCTCCCTCACTCTCCCTCTGCCTCCTCTCTCTCTCCCGTCTGCCTCCCTCTGCCTCCCTCTCTCCCCCTCTGCCTTCTTCTCTCTCCCTGCCCCGTCTCTCCCCTCTGCCTCCCTCCCATTTGCCTCCCCTTCTCCCCCTCTTCCTCCCTCTCTCCCGTCTGCCTCGCTCTCTCCCCCTATCTCCCCTCTGCCTCCCTCTCTCTCACTCTCTCTCCCTCTCTATCTCTCCCTCCCTCTTTCCCCTCAGACCCCTCTCTCCCCTCTGCCCCATCCTTTACCTTCTCTCTGCCCTTTACCTTCTCTCTGCCTCCCTCTCTCTACTCTGCCTCCCTCTCCCCCCCTGCCTCCCTCTGTCCCCTCTGCCTCCCTTTCCCCCTCTGCCTCCCTCTGTCCCCTCTGACTCCCTCTCTCCCCTCTGTCCCGTCCCTTCCCTCTTCCTCTCTCTCTCCTCTGCCTCCCTCTCTCCTCTCTGCCTCCCTCTGTCCCCTCTGACTCCCTCTCTCCCCTCTGCCCCGTCCTTCGCTCTTCCTCCCTCTCTCCCTCTGCCTCCCTCTCTCCTCCTCTGCCTCCCTCTGTCCCCTCTGACTCCCTCTCTCCCCTCTGCCCCGTCCCTTCCCTCTCTCCTCTGCCTCCCACTCTCCCCTCTGCCTCCCACTCTCCCCTCTGCCTCCCTCTGCCTCCCTCTCTCCCCTCTACTTCCCACTTTCGCCTCTGCCTCTATCTCTCCCCTCTGCCTCCCTCTCTCCTCTGCCTCCCTCTCTCGCCCCTCTGCCACGCTCTCTCCTCTGCCTCCCTCTCTCTCCTCTGCTCCCTCTCTCCCATCTGCCTCCCTCTCTTCCCTCTTGCCTCCCTCTCACCCCTCTGCCTCGTCTCTCTTTTCTGCCTCCCTCTCTCCCCTCTGCCTCCTTCTCTCCCCCTCTGCCTCCCTCTCTCTGTCCTCTACCTCCCTCTCTCCTCTGCCGCCCTCTATCTTCTGCCTCACTCTCTCACTTCTGCCTCCCTCTCTCCCCTCTGACCCATCTCCTCTCTGCCTCATCTCTCCCCTCTGCCTCCCTCTCTCCCCTCTGCCTCCTTCTTTCCCCCTCTGCCTCCCTCTCTCCCCCTCTGCCCTGTCTCTCATCTCTCCACTCTGCCTCCTTCTCTCCCCCTCTGCCTCCCTCTCTCTCCTCTGTCCCTTCCCTCTGCCACCCTCTATCCCCACTGCCTCCCTCTCTCCCCACCACCTCCCTCTCTCCCCACTGCCTCCCTCTCTGTCCCCTCTGTCTCCCCCTCTCCCCTCTGCCTCCCCCCTCCCCTCCCCTCTGCCTCCCCCTCTCCTCTCTGCCTCACTCTCTCCCTCTGCCTCCCTTTCTCACCTCTGCCTCTCTCTCCCCACTGCCTCCCTCTCTCCCCACTGACTCCCTCTCTCTCCCCTCTGCCTCACCTCTCCCCTCTGCCTCCCTCTCTCCTCTCTGCCTGCTGCTAAACCCTTTGCCTGCCTCTCTCTCCTTTGCCTGCCTCTCTCCCCTCTGCCTGCCTCTCCCCCCTCTGCCTGCCTCCCTCCCCATCTGCCTACCCCTGGTGCAAGAGATGGGGACACCAGAGAGGTGTGGGTGCAAGAGATGGGGACACGAGAGAGGTGTGGGTGCAAGAGATGGGGACACAAGAGAGGTGTTGGTCCAAGAGATGGGGACCTGAGAGGTGTGGGTGCAAGAGATGGGGACACGAGGGAGGTGTGGGTGCAAAAAAAGGGGACATGAGAGGGGTGTGGGTGTAAAAGATGGGGACATGAGAGGAGTGTGGGTGCAAGAGATGGGGACAGAAAAGAGTTGTGGCTGCAAGAGATGAGGACACGAGAGAGGTGTGAGTGCAAGAGATGCGGACACGAGAGAGGTGTGAGTGCAAGAGATGAGGACACGAGAGAGGTGTGGGTGCAAGAGGCGGGAACACGAGAGGTGTGGGTGCAAGAGATGGGAACACGAGAGAGGTGTGAGTGCAAGAGGTGAGGACACAAGAGAGGTGTGGGTGCAAGAGATGGGGACACGAGAGAGGTGTGAGTGCAAGATATGAGGACAAGAGAGAGGTGTGGGTGCAAGAGATGGGGACAGGAGAGAGGTGTGGGTGCAAGAGATTGGGGCACAAGAGGTGTGGGTGCAAGAGATGGGGACATGAGAGAGGTGTGAGTGTAAGAGAGGGACATGAGAGAAGTGTGAGTGTAAGAGATGGGGACATGAGAGAGGTGTGGGTGCAAGAGATTTGGACACGAGAGAGGTGTGGGTGCAAGAAAAGGGGACGCGAGAGAGGTGTGAGTGCAAAAGATGAGGACACGAGAGAGGTGTGTGTGCAAGAGATGGTGTTGTATTCCGCTTTAGGTGTCCGTATATAGGTTTTCCTGAAACATGTCCTTATATAGGCACAATTCGCATTGCCCTTATATAGGCATAGAATCCCAGTCCTTATTTAGGCATTAGCCATGCACTCCAAATACAGGCATGGTCACCGACATGCGTCCACCCTAACGTCACAACGAGTTCTTAGAAACCAGACCCTTAAGCTCTTGGGGGTTCCCCTAGCACAGGATTATTGATTTCTCCAAGAACTCATTTATTATGCATGAACCGCTATACCTTAACCCCTTCGATGCGTCAGACGGACCCCGTCCGTCCAACGTCACAGTCGGTGTGTGCGGAGGACGGCCGGGGGCCGTCCGAACCACGCCCACTCAATAAATCACCTGCACCGCGGCGGAATTCGCGCCACAGTCAAGGTGTTAGGGTTCATTCCTGACGTCTTCCTCTGTCCGACTTCACGTCAATGCTAACATTCCAAGGCACCTACCAGGTATAATATACCTTCCCTTGCCCAAGCAAGTTAGAGGAGACCTCGACTTCAGAGGAGCCCGTATCCCGGCCTGACGCACTGAGAAGAGACGCTGTCATCCCTGCTCGCAGAGAATCCAGCTCCCAGTGTTCTGACTCC